>OY740766.1:55012687-55306364 GCA_963513935.1 Aphrophora alni | reverse complement strand
AATGCATTAATGAAAAGAGTTTGATCACAAATGTTATTTACTCAAATGTTAGTTTCATTGAATGGGCAGTCACAATTAGGCCACCCTAATTATGATCAAATAATGTACTACCTTAATTGGCCTATTTTTTATTTATTACTTAGAAATTATATTTCACATTAATTTAAAATATAGACAAATACAATTCATTAGTTGAATTAACTTTTATATTAATACTGAAAAAACATAATTAGAAAATTTTTGGTACAAATTATTTGGTTACAATTTTATATAGGTAAGTTATGCTCTGGAAAATGACTTAGCAAGTCAATGAAAACTGGGAAGAAAAATGATTGAAAAATATTCTCTGTAGTGTCTTAATTAAAATCTGACTTTAGGATTATAAAATAATTTAAAATAACCTAGTGCTAAAAATGTCTTATATTGTTAATAAATTGTATACATATATGAAAAATTAGATTGAAAATATTATGAACTAGGCTACATTTATTCCAGTAAAGAATGTTAAAAACAAAAAAGTGCTTATTTTACTTCTATCATAATATATATAAATAAATTAAACAATTCAGCAATTCAACAATAGCTCAAATAACTAGTTGTCAGAAACATCAATATGATTTCTTAAAACCTCTAAATGAATCCACAAACCATTTGTATCCCTGCGGACTTTAGAATAGGCTTCCATGTCTTGATTTTCCCACTTCCAAGCATCCATCATTTCCCCTTCATCAAATTCAGTTGTTACAATATGAGGTTGACTTTTTTTGAAGAATGTATCAATAGCATCTTTTGAATTAATTAAATTGGATTTTACCATGTTTACAAATTGCTCAAAATATACATTGTAATGTTGTAAATCTTTTACAAACTTAGTACCTCCACCAGGAGGTAAAGTTTCTAAAGTTTTGTACAGTTCTCTTCCAAGAGGTAATAATTTGTCCATCAACTCACTCTGAGTAGCATTGCTCACAGGTTGGTAGTGATAAACAGAGAAGCCAATGTCAAAAAGTAATGGAAAAAGTAAAAATAACAACATTTTTAAAAAGTATAATAATATAATAACATTTTATAAAATCATTCTACTTAGTTTTACATTCAACAAATCACCATTAATTAATATATATATATATATATATATATATATATATATATATATATATATATATATCTTATCACTTCAAATGATAAAATATAATAACCAAAATATTGTCTTATCAGAAGCAATAATTATTCTTTGATTAAAAACTAAACTTAAATAAAATAACATAATCAAAGCTGCATAATTTTTATAAATCTTGGTCTTGATTCTTGAAATCACTTTTTGGTTTCTTTGCTTACTAACAATGGCAAGGTAACTCTACCGCCTTGAATCCCAGTCGTCCTAATACTTCGTGTTTTTGTATCTGTGTTTGTGCTTTGAATATTAAAGTAGACCATAATATCAATACACAGTGAGCATTGTATACAGCTGTATGTGATATTTTCAAACAATGGAGCTATTGCCTCCTCCCCTCGCCAAAGCAATTCAAATTCTAAATGATGTAACTGTTACACAGTTTTTTTCTAGATATATAAAACATATCATAAAGTGTGTCCCACGAAGGTATTTACATTTTTAAACAACCACCAAACCATATGCATCAACCAAATTGTAAGATTTTTTTTAATACAAATTATAAATATATCTTAAAGTGTACCAACACATTTTTAGGCTGATATTTGCAATAGAAATAAAATGGCGGCAGTTGACAGCGATTTATGGTTTAAATGATAGCAAGCAATAAAATAACTTTTTATTCTTTTATAGACTTTAATTACTTTTTAATTTAATTACCACAACATAACAAATAAAAAACAATAAAACAATTTTTTTTATCATAAAACATGTTTCTTAACAAACAAAAATCATTCAAATTGAAACCCGTCTACTGCTACGCACTGGTAGCATCAATGAACAAAAGCCTCAAAGGTATTCCTGAAGAATTGCATAAGGATGCTAAGCATTTCTTCTTCTATTAGCCTTTTTAAATTCTTATTGGTTTCTATGTCATGGGAGTACACCTTTTCTTTTAGATACCCCAGCAGAAAAAAAGCCACAAACTCTTAAGTCCGATGATCTAGTGGTCAGTCCATAAAATTGCTTCCTCTTCCAATCCAACGACCAGTTAACTGAGTGTTTAGTATATTTTTCACTTCTCGAGCATAGTGAGGAGTGGCTCCATCCTGCTGAAATATGCAAGTCTGCATTTCTTCGACGGTTAAATGCGGAATAACGTGAGTGCTCAACACTTATGATACTTAGGCGCAGTCATTGTCCTCTCAGAAATGTTGTAGGAAAGAACTCCATTAACTGACAGCGCTTCCCAAACTGTAATACCCTTTGACCTAAAAAAAATGCTTATTCCAAATTTGAACTCGATATCTTATCTATTTCCAGAGTTACAGTGAGTTTTTGTAAAAAAACAAAATGGCGTCTAGATGCTAAACAAAGTGGAAATTGAAAAAATTTTATTCTTCATTTTCAGCTTAGAATCACACATAAAATATGAAAATGCATAGCCAGCCCAACCTTTTTGTAACACCCTGCATATATATATATATATATATATATATATATATATATATATATATATATATATATACACACAGTATATATATATATATATATATATATATATATATATATATATATATACATATATATGTCAGAACTATGTATATGACATATATATATATATATATATATTTACACACACACACAGAGAGTTCATAAAGTATAAAATATTAAAAAATTCTTTATACATACAGAGAGTTCATAAAATATGGAATATTTAAAAATTCTTAAAAACGGCTGTACATAAAAAGTACGTTTTTAATATGTATTTATTATAAGACTACGTTAACTTCCAGATTTAATAATTTTAAATTTTGGTGACCATCTGAGATGCGCCATCTTAAAATTAGGTTAAATTTTAAAATAGGAATGGAGTCATATGACACATGTTTTTAAATTGTTCTTTTTAGTCTGAGTTTAATGGTGGAATCTGTTCTTTTTATATATCATTTCCTTAAAAGTTGGGCGCCAAAAATGCAAAAAATAAAAATAAAAATAATTACAAAAAAATATTTTGAAGAGAGCATAAAGTTTCTCAGAGGTTGCAAATTCTTTAAAACAGTGTACTTTGGAGAATCTTAAATAAAATACAGAATCATTCTTTCTGAAATGCACATTTTATTATTAATAAACATTTTTTAATATTAGGTTTCATACAAATTCAAAGTATTACCTGAAAAGACAAAATTAATAAAATTATACACAACATCTTGCACTCTATATATTAATCAAAATTATATTTCACTAAAGCTTTATTTGATATTAATATTATGGTTGCAACCTAATTTCAAAATGAAATCTCTCATATTCAAAAAATAATATTTTTTATGACACAATCTCTTTAATAAAATATTTATACTTTTTAAATTTAAAACATTTAATTCAACAAGTAAAACAATCAATATCTTTTGATTATAAAATTCTTTAATAATTATGTTTAAATAAAATATTTTTCCTTATTGAAAAAACATGTGATGATTCTACAAACATGTTATTCAAATTTCAACAATGAATTACAAATTCTAATAATTTTTTATATTTAAATTTCTATAAAAAATAGTTTAAGCATGTTATACCAGACATGCATTTATGCACAGAAGTTAAATGGTATATTTTATATAAAACTTTCAATTAATTCACGTAATATCCTGGTTGAAACCACATGGCATCGTTCTATCAAAAATCCCATCTCTCTTTAAAAAATAACTTTTTAAGTTTTACATTTCACTCTTCTAACAGTCACAATTCAATACTTTGTCTTTAATTCAAAACACTTTAGTCAAATCACATAGTTTTTCTTTAAAACACAAATACTTGTCCTTTTTTTACATATGTTTTCCTGCTTACTCAGTACATTTTGTCTATTGCATCATTTTTATAACCACGTCTTTTTTCTTTTAAAATTTATTTCTCTCTTGTATAAACTTGCATAATTACATAATAGTTCTTTAAATATAACTTTTAGTCCTTTATAAAAACACTTTCTTTCGATGATTAGGCTTTGTTCCGGCAAACATATTTATTACTTCATGCGTGCTACCTCTCAGAAAGCCTAGATCTAACTGACACAAATTTGGTTGGCAACAGCATTCCCACTATTTTTCAAAATGTCAATGTAGCATATTTCTCATAACTAAAATTATACCTTATTTTAAATATTAAAATACCTATAATAAATTTCTGTGATCATTTTGCACTAATTACTTTATTTATTTATTTTATTCTTTATTCATTTTATTCAAAAAACAAAATATGTTTCCTGTCTGTTGCATTGAGTTAAACGTACTCTCCATTGAAGATCACTAAACTGAAAATGTACACTATTACAACTGTGCTGTTGTATGACTTGTGTTTTGGTCTTACAACTACAGTTGAGTTGTTCAGTACAATACTGTTTATAAAACAACATTATCAAAGTGTTCCAACGTTTTAATTTCTTACTGCTGTATTTAGTAGTACAGTACATTTACTTACTATATATATCTCAGTCTGGTCCCAGGTAAGTTACTTTGTTGTTTTGTGTTTTTTGTCTTGGTCATACAACTAAAATTGAGTTCATAGCTATTTATAGTGAACAAATATGTTTTCAAACTCTAGAATATAATATATGTGATTAATTTAGGAAAACGAAAGTGTGTGACACTGATTATATAGGCTACCAAAAACTGGACACAATACGTTGACTATAAAAAGGGGAGAACCAAAATAATATTATGAATACATTTAATATTACATACTCTTCTATAAATGACAATTCAAATGGCAATTGTAAACAAATTATTTTTGAATGTACTATTAGAAAAAGTAGGCTACTTACATTCAGCAAACTTTAAAATAGCATAAACTAGAGACATATTGTGTTGTGCAAATGGTTCACTGCAAAAAGATCAGAAGAAAAGCCTAGCCTATTACAGGGCCGATGATCATTGAAAAATTGAAATATTTTCACAAAGAATTAGACAACTCAGAAGAGAAAATGGTATCTTTTTCCAAGGGATGGGTTCATAATTTCATGGTTCTGTATGGCATACACAAACTGGACATATCTGCCAAAATAAAATCTAGCATTGAGGCTACTGCTAATCAATACAAAATAACATTTCAAGCTCCTGTTAGTTAGCAAAAACTATCTCCATTTCAGATCCAGTGGATAATTTCAGATAATGGAGACAAGATTGCCTTTTTATGGCATTGTTTACCAAATTCTACACTGGCAGGAGCTGAAGAACCAATTGCAATAGGCTTTGAAAAAAGATAGGTCGACTATTTTAGTTTGTGGTAATGTTTCAGGTGAACATAAACCTGAAACTTTTTGTTATTGGTAAATATAAAAGCCTAGGGTTAAATAGTATCACCAGCTTACCTATTGTTTATGGAGTTCATTCAAATGATTGGATGACAGATGAGTAATTCAAAAACTGGGTTTTCCAGCATTTTGTTTCAGCTGTAAAGGACACTTTTGAAAAACTCAAGCACCTGTGGACATTAAAGCACCTATCATTCTTGATAATAATTGTAGAGCTCATCCTAAAGCATCTAAACTTGTGTCAGGGAATATTTTTATAAGATATCTACCACCGAATGTTACACCATTAGTTCAGCCAATGCGTCAAGGGGTGAACCAAAATTTTAAGTGTAAATGTAAGAGCCAGTTTGTTCAAAGATTACTAGACTCTGACTGCAAAGTGAAGGTCTTTCAATGGATATTCAGCATAAAAGACCCCATTTTTGCAGCTGCTATTGCTTGATCTGGCGTAAACTTGAGAGCATGGCAAAAATTCTGGCCAAAGTTCACAGAAGATAATTCAATTGAAGAGTGTGGACTTGTTGATGAGACTTCATTCAACAACTCAGAAGTTTTAGATACAATTACAATTGTTCCTGCATCCAATAATCCTCTAAAATGGCCTTCAGAAGATTAAATAATCACATGGCTAAATGTTAACATAGATGAACCTATTGAAAAAAATTTGTGTGACGATGTCATCATACAAAATGTGTTTAATCCACAGGATATACATGAAATTGAGAGAGATGAGTAAGAAAGTGAAGAAGGTGAAATTGCGGTGAAGCTGCAGATCCTTTAAAAAAATTACATAAAGTAACAAGCACTGCAGAAGTAATAAACTTTCACATACTCCAAAATGGATTTATTAAGAAGAGGGCACAGTCCAAGTATTTATAAGGGCTTTGTTAAAAATCCAATCTACTCCATCATCATCAGATACTGTAGCTTCATGCTCAACTACATCAACGTCATTACGTGATATTATACTTTAGCCTAGAGACATTTATTCAGACTAAATTGTAGTCTATACAATAACTTTAAAATTATTGTACTTATAAAAAGAAGTGAGTTAAATACAGCAATAAACTAATTACAGTAATATGTATGTACAGTACTAACTTTTAAATATAGTTTTTATGTTGTTTTACCATTTTCACTAGGTTATAAAATAATACCTTGATAATCCGGCATTACTAATTTCCTAAACGTGCCAGATTATCAAGGCCTCTTGTAATTTACCTACCTGTAAATTATGCTTTTAAATGTTCTGTAGATATATTAGTTGATAACTTTTTAAGGAAATTAGATGTAAAAAACGTATTTCACTATTGAACTCAGAATCAAAAACAATGCAAGAACATCTGTCACATGACCTTATTTCTATTTAAAAAAATAAACCTATTTCAAGATGGTCGCCATATTGTAAAACTATTAAAACTGAAAGTAAATGTTGTCTTATAGTGATATACCAAAAACTAACTTTTTAAGTTCAGTTGTTTTAAAGATTTTGTATATATTGTACACTTTATGAACACTATATTATATGCTAAATTACTTGATTACTTTACTAGATGCTAAATTATTTGTAAACTAACATCTAACAATTTTCAATCATCTAATTAAATTGTATGGATTTGATTTTAGTTAGTAATATTTACTCCAAAATAATGAAAAATAATTATGTTTCAAACATAGTTTAGCTTTGAACAGCTATGCATCAGTTGCTTTTGTTATAGGTTTATTGTCTAATATTGACAAATTGAAATCGAACCCGATTTCAATTCAACTCCTGGAATTCCAATAAAATTCATTAAAGATTACTTCAATATACTGTATATATATAAGAGTACTCGAAATTTACACTTTATGAATAACAGAAACTTTTGTTACAGAATATTGTTTTAACACAACAAGTGAAAAGGATACCCAAAACATATCATACGTCAAAAATAACATATATGTTCTGGTTTCACACCAGTACATAAGATTTAACACATGGTGAAATATAAATTAACAAATGGAAGTTAAGTGAGAAGTCTGTATTTAATATTAAAATCCTTTATATTGAACATAATCAACATATTCAGCAGGATATTCTGTGATATTTTTTGGTGCTGTACTGCTATTCTGATAATAACCATAATAAATAATTTCAATGTCTATTAAACGATCTCTGGAGATCCTTCGGATATCATAAAAATGATCTATATCTTTTTCAGTCCAGCTGTAATTTCTTCTCATGTTTCCTTCAGACCATTCTATCTCCACAGCAAGAGGCATACAATTTTCAATGTAGTACTCCACATCTGGGCGTGCCTTCAAAGTGTCATTTTGTGATTTCGTTAAAAATCTTTTCAAAACTTTATTATATGACTGTAAATCATTTAGAAGTTTATCTCCTCCTCCATATTCTGCTGCTTTCAATGTATAATATAAATCTCTTCCCATTGATATGAGTTTATTAGCAAGTTGTCTGAGATCGGTATTACTGCTTTCATAGCTTAAATAAATTTGTACACCTATTAATAAAACCAACAGCTTCTTCATAGTTGTTACTTTTTAGCACAACATCAATTATAAAATAATAAATACTATTACATGTAAGTAACATTATACACAAATAAAATAAATTATCTTTATATGCTGAACAACAATTTTAAAGTGATAAGTAAGTGTTAATTGACTTAAAAGTCATCATGACCTAGATAGAAGGAAACTGGATTTAAAAAAAGAAAGAAAAAACATTTGAATACCTTAAAGAATTATGTAACTTGTTACTGAGAAAAGTGAAGAAGTTACATTTAATTAACAAAATATCCTAATAACTTATTATTTTTTAAATTATCTTTATTAGAACTGAAATCAAATTAAAGCTAATATTTTATATTATACTAGTAAAACCATATAGCTTATTCATTGTAAGATTATATTATGGTTTTATAATTATTTGTTTTTCGAAACACACAAATACACAACTAAAGAAAGAAATCATAAAAGTAGAAATATTATTATTTTTTTTCAAAATGTATGGATTGATATTTAAGTTACAGGATGACTGAAAGTTTCTCTTTTCAAAAAAGATTAACATTAACAAAATATTATAATTATTTTGTAATTAAATATATAGATTCCAATGTATGGGATGACGTAAGTTGATATATTTGTAATTATAAATTATAAAATTGTATATAATATGGACGGCTTACTTTTCCCAGTTTCCAAAAGGATCCCATGACTGGTGATGGTCAGTTTTCTTCTTCAGAGTGCACAGTAGCTGAAAAGTGTGTGATTTGAGGTACTATAGATAAAAAAGAAAACAGCCTTTCTAAACTATATAAATTTATTTTAGAAATTATTAACTTTGTTTTAATTGCTTAAAAAAAGTTGTTTACATTACAAAAATATAACATTTGTTGAACTCTAAAATTTAGGCTACATGATAAAAAGAGGGCAAAAAGACGATGGTGAATCCCACACTGGACTGACTTTGTGATGTCTTATGGCATTTAGAAACAAGGGGTCAAAGTTATTTACTATAGCCTACATTGGCTTATGTAGTATAAATCAACTAAAATCTGTATACTGCATCTTAATTTATTGAGTTTGGTGAAGTATGGGACATTGTGATTGTGTATTTATTTATGTATACTCAAAGGTTAGAGTTTAATAGGCCACATAGCTTATTATGTTTAGATTTTGTATGGATAGGAAACACAGGCTTGGTCCTTGTTATTACCTAGTAGTACACAAATAGAAGAACACAATAAAACACTAAAGTTATGAAAAATTTTATAAAGACATTTCACTTTCAGTGGTTTCAAACTCTCTACTGATTGAGAAAGTGAAATTTCATAGCATTTTATTTTATTTTATTCATAGTTTATTGTGTGTTTTTCTAATTGTATACTATTAGGTAATACCAAGGACCTTTTTCCAAGGTACGCCTGTGTCTCCCGTCCATAAAAAATCTAAAAATATAATGTATGTTATATATTTTTGTAAAAACATTCTGCGCCACTGAGTCATATCATCTCCCTAGAAACCAAAGTCGTTCCACAAGCTATACTAATTATGACGGTTAAGAGATTTTCGAAGAACATTAAGTTTTAATTCAATTATATATAGATTGTAGTATACCAATATTTCTGAAGTCATAAAGTGGTAAGACATTTTGTGACAATAATAGGGCTAGTATCATTATACGTTTTGAATTTTAGTCCTACTTTCTACCATTATTAAATATTACCATGTAACAAGTGTGCTCAATTTAAATTATCTTTATGTAAATTCTTGACCCTTAAACTTGTCTTACACATCATAATACATTGATAAAGAACTGTTTTGGTTTGAGGTAGGATTCCAAAGTGCTAGAATGGTGTAATAAAACGTAAAAACTCTTTATGGAAAAATATCAAATTCAGTTACATAATTAAAATTGCTTAATGCCCCTTCCATTTTTGTAAAAATAGGTTTAAAACAACACACAAAGCATTTGAAAGTAATTTTATCATAATTGGTTTTATGAATGTTTACAAACCTAGGATCTCAAAACTTTTGTATTCCAATTGAAAGTTTTTCTACAACACATCATAACCTATAAAAAAATTAATATTTTCAATATACTGATTTACAGATTAAATCACTGAACTATTCATAATATGCATACAAGATAATGAAATTTAATAGTTGGTTTTATCAGATTTTTTATTGAATAGGAAGATTTCTTCTCCGGTCTTTGGAAAACATACACTTATTCCACCATTTAATTTTACACTAATATCTTAATCTTGTTTCAGTATTTATTAATTCTTACTACATTTTCTTGATCATAATTATTAGTAATTTATTTTTAACCATAATAAAAGACAAAATATATTGCTTAAAGTTGTATAGTTTAGTTCAAAACTTTTATAGGTGGTTGATTGCTATTTTTCTTCTTTTTTTTCACAAAAGAAGTTAATATGTTTTCTTTAAACATTATTATTAGTGTGTTTTTGTTAAGTGTGTGTGGATGTTTAGGAAATAAAAATGTTGCCAGAGTAAATAATGAGACAAAAACTATAGTTCAGGAGATATTAACTTTAGGAAAAGTCATAGCTATTGGTTTTGAAAATATCACTGAAAATTTTACAAACCATTTAAATGATAATTTACAAAAGTATAGTGAAAAATGTAAAGTATTTATAGATTTAATAACAGATTGGAATAATCCACCAGATTGTGTGAATGAATTATGCGAACAATTATTGTCTAAATATCCTGTCATTACTGAGATAAAATTTAATTTAAATGATTTAAAGAAACATTATTCTGTCAAAGAATTTAGAAAATATAAAAAAGTATATGCCAAAACTAGTAAATTAATCAGTCAAATTCTTGCAATAAAGCAAAGATTAACAACGGCAATGTGAATTTTAAGAAATTAATAACAAATTAATAAAAGTTTCAGAAATACAATGTTATTGTATTAAAACCTTAAAATATTTTAAAGTGTTAATAATTACTTTTAAAGTATACTTATAAGATTTAACACAAATTATTATTCAGAATCCCCAAAACATGGGGAAATTAATCTTATGAAAAAAAAATTTAATAAAATGTATGGCGACCATTTTGAATTTTCAGTGTATGAAGATTTAAAATCTAAGGGTGCTATTTTATAATTTTGTCATTATTAATTTTTAAAATTTGCACAGTAGGGGGTAATTTGTGTTAACAATATGAAATGATGGAAAAATTATAACTTTAATTTTAACCAATGTTAATTTTATGTTAATTTTTATTTCAACAATTATATCAAAATTTTAAAATTGGATGCAAAGGTAGATAAAGGTTAATAAAACCCATCTGTAACATAGTTCATTAACATTTATCTACCTGCTAGGTCATCCCCCTACCTTTCCTGTTTTCTCTATTGTATTTAGTCTCCTGTTACTTGTGTATGTTTAAATAGTTGTCTATACCTGTTTATTATTAGTTGCCCGATGATGCCGCAAGGCGAAACAATTATAGCTCATTTATATTATTAAAATATATTGAAACTTTAGCCTTTGCTTTATTTTATCTTATCATATTTTTTGTTTTCCAGGTAACTATTAGGCCTTTTTTCCAAATCATTTTCATAAAAATCACTTTCTTTGCTTTGTGCACCAATACTATATGCCTTAGATTCCGAAGCAGAATCATACTCCCTATCAATTTCACTGATAGTAAGATTACGGTATTTTCTACGATTTTTGTCACTCATACTGACACTCTCAAAAGAATGGAAATCAACAACAAACTATGCAACTAAATAAAATAACCCATAAACAAGTCTCCGCAAGGTCATAAATCATTACTGACTCAGCGGTGTAGACAGGAATTGGCAGGAAACAATGTCTGATGCCGTCTACCGATTGGTGTCACCCACACCAGCCATACTCTCTACATGATGCCGAAGGGTGTCATCAGCAGTGAACGTGTTAACATAGTTCAAAATACCGGGAAATTATTTTATAATTTAATAACATCAAAAGTTGCGATTTTTACTATTCTTATGGAAATGTTGAATTGGAGCTGGTCACAACTGCCACTAGATGCCACAAGATTCATTGGAATTCATGGGAAGTTTCTTTTGATAGACATTTTATTTATCTGGAGTTCGAAATGTTCAACCAGTACCACTCCATACATCTGTTGAAAATGTGTCTTCTGGTTCAGACTATATTTTAGGTGAAGATAATCTAACAAAATGGCTTGTACACATGAGAAAAAAAGCAAAACTTACCTGCAAAACATTATCACTCAATTATTGGGAGTTAGGAGTACAGCAAAACAATGTAAATCAATAATAGACTACTGAAAAATATTTTTTCTGATGAAACTATTAGTGACTTAGTATATTATACAAACCAGCAAAAAACCTGGAAAAAATGGGAACCAATTACTCTTGTGGAGACAGGTATTGTCTCCTGACAGATTTTGAGGAACTTTCTGCATTTATTGAACTTCTTTATTTTATCAGTACTAAAAAGTCCAACATATTAATACTAATGAACTTTGCTAAACAGATGGAATAGCTCTAGAAATTTTTGTAGCAACTATGTCAGAAAGAAGATTCCACAAAATCTTGTGTGCCATTAAATTTGATGATGGAAACACTATAAGTGAAAATATCCTCTGAAAAACAACCAGATAATAATAGTTCATATAAATTTGACAGTAGTGTGTACAGTGTTGTTAAAAGATGTGCACATCCCATTGTCAAACAGGAAGAAATGTAACAATCGACAACTACTTTATACTCATTCTAGTGGCAAATGACTTATTGTCAATCACAGAACTACAATAATAGGAACGCTATGAAAAAACATACCTCAAATACCTCAGTTGTTTCTTGAAACCAAAGAGTGGTCTATTCCTTCAAGTTTGTTTGCTTTTGGCATAGAGCCCAACAGATGTACTGTAGATTCTTATTTTTTTTTAAAAAAGAAGAAGAATGTTGTTCTAATCTCAACAATGCACAGTGACAAAGCCATAAATAGAAAACTGGAGAAATACAAAAACCTGAAATTGTAGCAGATTATAATTTGAATAAAGTTGGGGTTGATGTTGTAGACAAATTAAAATCAAAATATTCCATTTTAAGGATTAGTAACCATTGGCCTTTTACAATATTCTGTGGACTTTTGAATGTTGAAACAATTAATGGTCAAATCAAATTAAAGCAAACAATAACGAGATGATGAACAGACATCTTTTCAACAGGTAACTCTGGTGTAACAATTAATTCGAAATGAGTTATAAATAAAATTAATTCAAACAATCTTTTACAGAGTCTTGAAGTTAAAACCAATGAACTCCCTGACATTTAGCAGTAGCCAAGAAAAGTACCATAATAGCAAATCGCCTAATTTCAATTCATTTCCCGACAAAATCTTAGTAAAACTCAAAATCACCACAATTCTCCATATATATAGCACTATATTTTCTATCACTAAATTTTTTCAAGAAAAATCCATCTATCTAGAAAAGGTAATCAAAATTCACAAAACCATTTTATAACATGGGAATATCAATTTGAAAATCAGCATAAAAATTACTCATTGTAAAAAATAAATTTGGCCTACACCACGTTTTAGAAGATTATGAAATATTTACAGAACAACAGGGAAAAAAGGATAATATTCTTAAAGAGATATATTTCTATATCCAAATTATTTCACACAAAACATGCTTAAAGAAATATGCAAAATTAGATAATTAATTATGGTATTACATTAAGAGAATTTATATAATCGTCATTATAATTCCAAAAAATAAAAAAATGAATTTCCTATTGTAAAATATTATATCAAAATTTATTGCTCCTATTCATACCCATAGAAGAATAATCGTCATACAAACAAAATCACAAATCAATCACAGTACATTCAGAGGGCTCAAGTTTCAAGCACTGAATAATTTGAAATGGAAAATTTAAAAAAATAGGATTGTTGAGGAAGGCTTGTTTTGGAACGGACGTAGTTTCCTAATTGCTGAATGTAAGAGTTGAAATCTTGAAGAATAAATCCATACATATCCTGAACAAAATCGTCTTCAACATGAAAAGGCAGTGTGGTTATGAAAAGAAATTAAATTTTATCACGAATATATCAAAGAATAAAGAAACACTAATAAAAAACAGATCAGGTAAAACTGGTGAGATCTACATATTTTCATCATCATATTCATATAGATATTTTAATTTTTTTTTTTAATCTTTTGAAACCTTTTATTATAGAATTGTGTTGACATTTTCTTTAACCTACAAGAAAACTGTGATCAGAACTAAATGATTTTAACCTAACTGTAATTCCCATAACCAAAACCATCATCATTTGATTATTAAAGTTTGATATTTATTATTTAAATTATTTGAACATTGATAGAACATTTATAAGATTAATTACTTTATAACATAATACTTTTCTTATATGTTATAAAATATTTTATCTTTATTATAAAATCCAAAATAGTGAAGTTACTTTATTAAAAATTTATTTGAAATATCTACAACTAGTCTTCAACTACTACTAAATAAGTTGACAATAATGCAGATAATTTCAGTTATAGAAATTCATTTGTTTATTCATTTAAATTATAAATATTTTCTTTTAGTAAATTATTTCTTGTTAAACATTAATAATATTTGCTTTTGAGTTCTTTTAATAACACAACAAGGTTAAATTGTCTTTAATTACAAAGTTAAATTATTCCAGGCTAGCTCTAGGTTTGGGTTCATTACATATATCTTTATCATAGAATTACAAAGTTCTTTTATAAATATTAGTAATTAATATTTATTATTTTCTCGGGGCAGGCACTCGACCAGACATGAACAAACTGTTTTTAACGCATTTTGTGAAGTTACAGTTAAGAAAAATTGAGATTTAGGATCGGTGTTCTTTTTTGAAATAGGCTTATGAATTGTAAAATTTGTTAAAGTTTATCTTCAATATTAAGAGTTTCTGGACTTTATTATGTTTAAATTTACAGAGGATACCACTCTCTGTGTGATTTAGCACTGAATTTACCACTGTTTATACTGTTTTAACATACTAAAACTTGACGGCATCACTTTTAAAATTACGAATAGAAATTTTCATCTTTGGGCTCTGAAGTCTTGGATTGGAATGAATTTTTGGCTTCGGTTTTTGAATTGAATTGTTGCCGCGGTTCCCAGCATGCACTGTTCTTCCGTTCCCTTGGTTACTCAAATAATATTCTTTCGCCTTGTACAATTTGATGTTCCTGACTTGAATAAATTATAATTTTGATATTACTTTATGTCTTTTTTGCCTTTGGTCTCGTGATAATATTTATTCATATTTACATTGCCGATTCTTAAATGAGTTTACTGATTTTATTGTTAATTGTATAACTTCCCGTTCCAACAGAATGACGTACTTATATCTATGACTCAAGTAGTCCTAGTTCTAATTCTAATTATATAACATTTGGGTCTTACGGTTACTATTTATGTTCTTAAATTTACTTTAAGGATTGTTTTACTATTCTAACAGATATTGTGACTTATTATTTATTTTTATTTGATTTTATTAATTTCGATTGTGATAGTCGTTTCTTTGATCTAGTTGTACTAACAAAAACATGGCGTTCATAGGGAATGCGTTTTACCTTCATATATTGTATATGCTATCTTCTGATGATTAAAATAAAAAATAGTTGTTTACTGAGGCTATATATATATATATATATGTGTAGTGCTTATATTAATTTATGGTGTAGTGTTTGTGATAGTGTTATGGAATTGGTTTCAATGTGTTTGTTTAGATGTGAGGTTATAGGTTTTCATGTTACAAGGCTCTGTCTAGGCTTTATTCTATATTTGAGAATTATATTTGATAATATCCATTTCTATATGGATTTGGGTGAATTCTTGGGGTGTGAATTGGTTTTGACATAGTTAATTTAGTTATTGATGATGTTTTTCCTTGTGTATTACTTTCGTAAATTGTTTAGGCCTATCAGCTGATATTTTAGTGTCGGTTTCTTGGTTGGCTTTGTGGGTCATTGAACTTTGCTTTGTTTTGGTGTCGTTTATTTTAGGCTAACTTTTTATGATGGAATTTGTGACGTTATAAATGCCCTTTAAATTTGTTTTTGTGAAGTTTACTGAACAATAAATAAATTTATAACTAACAAATTACATTGTAAAATAACATATATAACATAATATAACATAACATAACATACATCGAACACTTATTCTTATGGAATTATAGGTTATCCTTACTTATTTTATCAGTTGATTTTGAATTGGTTTAACAAATTGAATAAAATTAACAATTGGATCATATGGATCTTATTCTCATATTAGGCTACATATACCTAATTAATTGATATTTTATATCATAATTCATGGTTCATGGGGTTATACATAGTTTATCATTTAATTTGGGTAACACTTTATAGTTGGGGACACATGTTTTATCATTGGGGTGGGAAACATATAATTGTCATATGACATATAGTTCATACTAAGGAATATCCATTGGACATGGGGAATACACATTTCGGGGACACTTTTACATAAATACATATTTTGTGATACTGTTCATTTTTATTTCACTGTTTTTATATGGGTTCACTATTCATGGAGATATATATATATATTTTAACATATAAATATTTGTGATAATTCACTGTTTATGGGGGGGATAAGTTGTGTGGGTTGTGGGAAAAATACTGTTTATGAGGGACCATTTTGTTTGTAGTAAAAACACATTGTTGATGGGGAACATACATATAGATAGTCACATTTTTTATATTTAAGCACTTTGTTTATGGGGGATATACATATATATAGGGAATTATATATAAATGGATAGTCACATTGTTTATGGTGAACACATGTTTTATAGGGGACACTTGTTTTATATTGAAGTACATTGTTTATATCGTTGCACTTAACTTTATGTCGATTAGGTTGGTTCGTCGGAGGTCTGTACAGTCAAGGCAATTTTGTAACGACGTAGGAGAGATATGTGATATGGTCCATAGGTTTTTCCATTATCATCGATTAGGGAGTAAATGGCTTTTCCCATTTTCTTCAATATTTTTAATGGTCCAACATATATTGTGAACAATTTTGCTGTTTCACCATATCCCATACTGGATTGGGGAAATGACTTTACTAGTACTAAATCATTTTCCTTGAGTATCGTTATCTTATGTTTTGCATTTAATTTCTCTGCTCTTTTGGCTTGTGTGGTTTTTATTCGAGATTTTGTTAATTCTAACTTTTGTTGAATGGGGATTTGCATTTTGAAAGGGTTTTGTATTACCTCTTCCCAGAATTTGATATCACATTTGTTTAGTTGTAATTCATTGGGAGTGAAACCAGTGGTTTCATGTTGTATTTCGTTTAGGAAACTGTTTATGGTACTTATGTAGTTTGACCAACTTCTGTGATTTTGAGCACAATATGTCCTGAGACAGTGTTTGACTTCTTTTATAGGACGTTCTGCCATGTTTGATATGGGGTGGTATACTGGATTTAGTATGTGTCTTATTTGATTCTCTTCTAGTTTTTGAATCCAAATTCTACTTTTGAATTGAGTACCATGGTCAGTTAAGATTTTCTTAGGTTTTCCGTATGTGGGTATGTATTCTTTGAACATTCTGTCTATTACTGCCTGTGATGTGGCTCTCTTTAGATTGTATAATTGGACAAATTTTGTGAATGTATCCAGAATGATGAAGATATATTGGACACCACCTCGACTTTTTGGTAAAGGACCAATCAAATCGATTGCGATTAGATCTCCTTTTCCTTCAGATTTGACTCCACTAGTCTCTCCATAGAGAGGATGGTTACTGTGTTTGCATTTTTGGCAGGTGTCGAGGTTCCTATTAATTGTCTAATTTTCCTAGCCATATCTTTAAATATGAAATCCTTTTGTAAAATTTGCAGGCATTTCCTTGCTCCACAGTGTAGATAAAATTTATGGCATTCTGAGATTAAAGTATTGACAAGTGATTGGGGTATTGTAATTAACCAATTGTTGTGATGCTTCTGGTATAGTATGTCGTCATTTATTCTAAATCTATTATGTTCTGTAGTGTTTGAATTTTTAATTTGGAGATATATCTGTTTGAGAGTTGGATCGTTTTGTTGTAATTGTATTAAATTTCGAAGGTTTTCTAAAAGTTCTAAATTGTGTTCTCTTTCTAAATTTGCGACTATTAATTCTGGTGTGGTTGTCAATGAGTTCTGTTGATTCTCATCTGTTCTGACTCTGCTGAGTAGGTCAGCTATTGTGTTATCCACTCCTTTACAATGTACAATTTCAAATTGGTGATCTTGTAATGCAAGTATCCATCTAGTTAATCTACCATTTAACAATTTGCATGTTTTCAAAAATGTCAATGCTTTATGATCAGTAATGATCGTTAATTTTGCGTTTAAAATGTAATGTCTGACTTTTTGTATGCAGTAGACGACTGCTAGCAACTCCTTTTCTGTAGTGGTGTATCTGATCTCGCATTTCTTCAATGTTTTGGATATAAATAGGATAGCCCTTTTGTTGTTCTGGCTGTCAATTTGGAATAAATGTCCTCCTATCGCAAAGTCTGAACTGTCTGTCTGTAGGTAGTAGGGTTGGTTTGGCATAGGATGGTTCAATACATTTGTTTTTAGAAATAAGTTTTTAATTTCTAGGAAGTGTTTCTCTTCATTAGAAGTCCAAATAAATTTTACTTTCTTAGAAGTCAATCTCATTAAAGGTTGTACAGTTTTTGCATATTTGTCTACGAATTTGTTGTAGTAGTTGATACCTCCTAGGAACCGTTTGAGTTCTTTCCTAGTGGTGGGTGATGGAAAGTCTTGAAAACATTTAATCTTTTCTGAATCTGGTTCTAGACCATTAGTGGTTAAATAGTACCCTAAGAAAGGAACTCTATCTCGACAAAAGATTGATTTAGACAGTTTTATTGTCATCTTTGCATCTGCAAGTTTTCTAAATACATATTCTAAGTGTTGTAAGTGTGAATTGAAATCAGGTGATATAACACATATATCATCAATGTAGACTAAAGAAAAGTTTTCTATCGTGTTCTTGAATACTTGGTCTAGTGCTCTTACTAGGGCAGCTTGTGAAGTGGATAGACCAAAAGGAGTTACAACATATTGATACACTTTGCCTCGAAATTGAAATGCTGTATACTGTCTAGATTGTGGTTCTAGCTCAATCTGCCAGTATGAAGAGGTAAGATCTAATGTAGTCAGCCAGTTGGAATTTGTAGCTTTAGCTAATAGCTCATTAATGCTTCTGTTACATTCATAGTCGGGGGTAATTAGTGCGTTTATACGTCTCATGTCTAGACATATACGGAGATCGCCAGTCTTCTTCTTGACAATTATAATAGGGTTTACAAATGGGCTGTTTGATTCCTCAATTATATTGTCCTCGAGCATGTCATTTAATTTTCTCTCTACTTCATCCTGTAAATTTATGGGTATTGGATAACTTTGGGCTCTATAATGTTCTGGATTGTCTACCCTGATATGGTGTTGGTACATGTTGCAACGTCCAGGTTTGTCTGAAAATACTATATTGTTTTGTTTAATTAGGTTGATTATTAGGTCCTTTTCTATTTTGTTGAGTTTATCGTTGTCTTTAATTAAATCGTTTATTTCACTGTTGTTGTTATTATTATGATTTTGAGTTTGATTATTGTTATTTATTCTATATTCATTGTCGTCGTGTTTTATTATTTTGCATCCTGCTGACTCATTACTTTCGCTATCGAACTTCATTATTAATATTCTATTATCCTTACTCATTATAGTAATTGTATTAATCTTGAAATTTATTTCCATTTTTAGCATACGTATTGCGTCTATTCCCATTATGCAATCTTTAATAAGGTTGGGGACAATTATACATTGGATATCAAACTCGATATGTTTTATTTGGGCTTTTAATAGCACAATGTGTGAAATTCGTTTCGATTTATTGTTCAACGCAGTGGTGATGAATGTGTTACTCACTGGCAACTGTTCAAAATGACCTAAATTGTTCTTGTTTACCTGGAACCAGTTATCAGAAATACAGGATATACTGCTTCCCGTATCTACTAACGTATTTGTGGATATACCATTTAAATTTATAGTTATTTCTGGACACTTACAGTTGGTTTGATCTGGACTATTGTCATTGTCTTCATTTAATAGAAATTCTCTATCGTAATAAAGGTTTGAGATGTTGTAATCATTATAGTATGATTTGGTTTCTTTTTGTGGCTCTGTTCCGATTTTTGTAAAATTTGTTGGCACTGACTTAGAGTGTTCAGGTTTTTCTCGCAGATATCTCTCGCTTTTGCCTGTACAGCTTTGGTTGTTATTCGAAGTTTGGTCTAGGCCAGTGCGTTGGAGTTTAACTCTTGGTTACATTCCTCCTGAGGCACTTGTATTGGTTTCTCTAGTGTCGGTGGTTTAGTATTCATTGCTATAGCTTGACATACCATTCTTTGCTCGTTTGTAGGATACCTAATCTCTCTTCGCTCTTGGTATGGGCCTTTTTGTTGATAATATCGTTCTTGGTCTTGTTGTGGTTGTCTGTATTTGAACTCAGTCCTTATGGGTTCTGGTTGTCTATCGTAGTTGGTTTTCTGGTTATAGTTTCGGTTTTGATTATAATTGTTTGTATAATGTTGGCCATAACCGTTGGTGGGCCTCTGATTGGGTCTGTAGCTATTTTGACTTTTATAAGGGTGTTCTCTGTTCTTTCTGAACTCGTTTTGGGATTGATAATTCCTAAAGGGTGGTTTTTGTGGTTGGTTGTAGTTAGTATTTGTTTGGTAATGTCTAAATGGTCTGTTGTTGGTGGGATTTTGTGTTCCTTTCGGGCTTGTATTATTACGTCTCCTAATTTCCGAGTTTGCCTCTTCCGTATCTTCTCTTTGGAGGAGGTCAGCAAATTCCTTTATTGTACTTATATTTTGTACTCTTTGCGCATCCTGTATGCGTTGGTCAAAATGTTCTACTAGGGTTGCGATGATGTCTTCCTCCGGTGGTTGGGGAGTCATCGACTTCATTGTTAACACCCTGTCAATGAAGTATTCACTTCGAGTGAGTTTTCCTCCTAAACGATATTGTTCGAGTTCAAGTTTTTGCCTAATTCCTTTTTGAACATCCCTATTCCAAAACTTGGATAGGAATTCTTCGCAGAATTGCTGGAAATTTGTAGTATCGCCTTTTATTAATTGCCACCACCGAGCAGCACTACCCTCTAAACTGTTGTCGATTATGTCGAATAGACAGTCTCTGTTGTATCCGATCTGGTTGATTTGTCGACAAGTTAACCTCTCGTAGTATCTTGTTAATCTATCCAGATAATCATTTGGATTATTCTGTCTTCCGTTAAATTTAGGAAGTATCGGATTAGTTAAATTGTTGATTTCTTGACTATTACCTCCACAAGTTACGTTTATATGGGATGGTATGGCATTTTCGATATTTGATTTCGGTAGTTCAGCAATCATAGCTTTTACCTCATGGATCACATTATTTTTATTTTGTAACAATTGCTTCTCAATTGTGGCCTTCTGTAGGTCTAGGGACTCATTTAAACTCTGACTATTGATTGTGGAATCTAATCTACTTTCTAGGTTGTCTATTCTTTGGTTGTTCTCTGTCACAGCTTGTTCCATTTCAATTAATTTATCTGTAAATTGAGTTTCTACTATAGCTATCTGTATTGCCAAACATTCCTTTAAATTAGTAATTTCTTTCTGGACTATTTCAAAATTTTCCTTCAAATTGGATTCATTTTGAATCATTTTTAATTCTAGTTTTTCCTGATTTTGTTTAAATTTATGGTCGATGTTAATCTGTAGATTGTTAATTAACAGCGTCATTTGTTCTAATAACGTAGGGACATTTGGTTCTGTATCTTGGACACTACTAGCACTACTCTGCTCCATAACCTCTATTTGGTTAGGCCTAACATTTAGTTCAGTGTCATTGGCATCAATAGTCTCTCTAAAGGTTTTCAATTTCCCTTCCTTGGTTTTTCCGGTGGGATTAATTTTAGGCCTAAGGTTATATTTGCTACTTTCTTCTTGGTTAGCGTCCATTTTAAATTATTATTTTTGATTTTGGTATATGTTTTTGAGTTTAAATAGATAAATTACTAAATTGAAATTAGGCTAATCTTAATTCTAATACATATCTTATTCTAGGCTATTAAATTTGTTCAATCTTATAATTAAAGTTGAATGAATCCTTATTTCTAAAATGTTGTCTTAAATTTAATTTCAATTTACTTATATAATATATTTACTTAACCTAAGTCATTCTGTTGAATTCTCAGTTTGTTCATGCCCTAATCGTTGCGGCGCCATTTTATAACATATAAGAAAAGTAAATATGTTATAACTTTATTTTAATAATTTGATAAATTTGGGAAATAGCTGGCACTTTACCTCAATTAGAGATAAGAATTGGTACCATCAATAGAGTTTTGGTAAATTTAACTATAACCGGACTTATTTCTTACTATCCGAGAGCAAAGATTCATATGCAACGAATATTTATTAATTAGAGAGAAAGTGACAATTAAAATAACTATTATGATTTGTTCATTTTAGCTAAGCCGAATTTTGTTTTGTTTTAATGTAAAGTGAAAATAATATCATATAATTTTGAATTACATAAATTAAAAACATAACATTTTGATATTTTACTAATTTCTTTTGTGTGGCTTTTGTTATATAATTGCTGTATTTCTCTTAGAAGTTCTCATAATAAATAAAATATTAACATAATATCCAAATATATGTTTTGTTTTACTGGGTAAAATGTAGATAAATGCACATTTTAGTAAAACGTGCAAGGATTAATTCTTTGGATAAGAGGTATGCTTCTCCTCCCAGGGGCTCACATCTTGTGGGTACGGGATTGGCAATCCCGGGGTGCCCGAGCTGGATCTGATCTTGTTTCAACTAGTCTTGGATAAGATCCCTTCTTTTTGGTCTTTCTGTCAGGTCTCTAATATGTCAGGTAGGTAAATGGCTAAACAGCAGAGGACTGCAAATGGCGGTAGAAAAGACAAAAGCAATTTTGGTAACTCGAAGAAGGAAATATAGGACTCCTAGACTCATCATTAATGGCGTGCGGGTAGAATGGAAGACTCAGTTGACGTACCTTGGTGTAGAAGTGGACCGGGGTCTGTCTTTTGGACTGCATTTGAAGAAGGTAGCCACCAAAGCTGCAAGGGTGACAGGGAATCTTTCGCGTTTGCTGCCAAATGTGGGAGGACCGAGAGAGAAAAAGAGAAGGTTATATGCCAGCGTAGTGCATTCAATAATACTGTATGCAGCACCTGCCTGGGTCAAAGCGCTGGGGAAGCAAATTAATAGAAGAAGGCTGCTCTCAGTACAAAGACAGGTGGTACTTAGAATCACTGCAGGATACAACACAGTCTCACAAGCTGCGATATTGGTGGTGGCCGGAATACCCCCTGTCGACTTGCTGGTGGAGGAAAGGAGAGAGACGTATGATGAGGAAGGAAATGGAGAAAGAACAGGGTCTCAAATAAAAAGAGGTGCAAGAAAGGGACAGATTGCTTAGGAGGTGCCAGGAAAGCTGGAACAAGGAGAATTCTGGTCGCTGGACCTACAGGCTGATCCCTAATATAAAAAAATGGATGAACAGAAGACATGGTGAAACAAGCTTTTTCTTAACTCAAGCATTAACAGGGCATGGAAGCTTCCGGGCATACCTTCATATATTTAGAAGATCAGAAGATCCCAGCTGTCTTGATTGCGGAGCGGAAGAAGACACGGCAGAGCATGCGATCTTTTACTGCAGCAGGGGGAGTCAGGAGAGGGAAGAGCTATCAACACAGCTTTGTTCACATATTTCCCCGACTAATATGATAGAGGATGAAAAAAAGTGGAAGGCAATAGAGAGTTTCATTCATAGAATTATGGGCATGATAATAATACTTAACATGATTTACTTTTTAAATTTGGAAACAAGAAAGACGGCCATTTCAGTGTTTGAAATGAGTTTTTGCACGCCTTTAGTTAAAAATTTGACTCATGTTGAAAGTAAAACTATTTTTTAATTTTGAAAAGTTACGACGTGCATTCTAAAACTAAACTCAGATAACTGTCCCGTTATCTCTAAAACAGAGACTACCTCAAGGATATTGCCTCGGGCAAGTCCACAGTCGAATCACATGAGGCTGTTTTCAGACCAGTCCACCAGATTGTAGCAACTCACGGCTGCTCTTTAAAAATTTATTATTACGAAAACCTGTGCCGATGGATTTAAATTAGGTAGGACGTTACACTCTTAAGGATAATAATGGTGAAATTAACTAAACAAAATATGAACTACTAATAACTAGTAAGCACTAAGTATAATAAAATCACTTATTTTATGCCTGTACCATTGCATCAAGTAGTATTTCAATATTTATTACATTTATCTACCTTTTATAACTAAATTCACTACCAAAGTAATATCAAACTACAACTTTTAACACGTTCGCTACCGACCGTCACGTATGTGTGACGCACGGGTGTCCATAGCGGACCGATTGTAAAACATATGCTTTCTGTATAGACCAGTGGAATTACAAAGTAACAAATCCCTAGACCAAATATATTTTGTTATGTTTTAATGTTTATTTTACTCAAACAATATTTCAAAAGTGCCTGAAACACTGTGTAAGTAACAGTTGTGAATTTTTGTGGAATTTTTTTTGTGTCACACATTTGTGACGTCGGTCCACACCGTTTTTCTAATGATGACTTTTTGCTGCAGACCGTCCGTTACTCATATGTGACTCATTTAAAATATACGATTTTATCCAAATTTATGTTTTTTTCTTTAGGTAAACGGAATAAATCAACTCTCTTTAGTTCAACATAGGTTTATTGAATGATAAAAATGGAACAAATTCTTAAAAAACATGTAAATTAGTAAGGCAAAAACATTTGATAAGGTAATGCTGAAAAAAAAGAAGAAAAAAAGTTACATACTTAGTTTTGTTGAATGATAAAAACAGAACCTAATATTCTGAACACATAAAATATGAAACAAATCCTTAGTTGAAAAAGGTATGCTACAGATTGCATAAAATCACATTTAGGTTTGTTGAATGATAAAAAACATACAGACCTAGCTAGGCCTTCTGAGTATTGATGAATGATAAAAAAAAACAGAATCCAATATTCTGAACACATGAGACATGAAACAATTTCTGAATAATAACTTGTAGGCTAGTGTCAAAAAGATCATTTTATAAATGGAAGGCAAAACACGATGCTGAACTACTCCTTATGCCAGTCTGCAAAACACGGGGCTGGGCACAGTCCTACGTGGCTTCCATTGTTGTCTGTGCATGACAGGCAGTAGTAACTCGTTGCTTTACGTCTTTTCTCTTTTTGGAAGCACTGGCGACATCTTACTCTTCGGTCCCCCTTTAATAGTTTGTGATCTAGATCGCGCTTAGGGCGGACGGGGCGTCGTGGTGTTGGCTACACCTGAAGAAAGTGGGCAATGATACAGTCCCTGAATTCCAAGTAGGTAATTTTTCTTCCCAAATTCCTGTTCACAATGTAGTTACTATTCCAGAGAGCTGCGTCGAGAAGATGGAAAAAAATTTTGATATACCAACGAAGTGACTTCCTTGGTGTAGTATAATATGAAATCATCTGGTCTGCCCTATCTATGCCGCTCATATTTTTGTTATATGCGATCACCATAGAGGGTTTGGTTACAATTTGACCTCTTCTGTTAGTTGTCTCTTCAGTTCCCGGTCCATGGGTTGTGGATATGGTCAAAACATACCGCTTATCTTTCCACTTCATTACTGTGATGCTCCCTTTTTGGCGGCTTATGCATTCACCCTTCTTGAGCTTAGCATTGACAACCATCTGTGGGTTTCCAGCACGATTAGTCTGCAGAGTGCCACAACAATTTGTCTTATTTTCCATCAGGTGCTCTGTAAGGTCCACACTATTGTAGAAGTTATCAAGGTACAAAGCATGGCCTTTGCCCATGTAATCTTGCATCAAATGAGTCACAACTTCAAAGGTGTGACCTTTAACTGGATCTGATATAGTTCCTTTGCCAGTGTAGATGAGAATATTCAGAATATAACCATCTGGCGTACAGAGTTCATAAAGTTTTATGCCATATTTGTGGCGTTTATTTTTGATATATTGTCGAAATGACAATCTACCGCGCCACAGTACCATCGCTTCATCAAGCGATAAGTTTTTTCCAGGGCTGTAGGCTTCTTTGAAATTATCCAGCAAATGTTTCAAAACATTAGACATTGTCTTTCCAAAAATGGAATGTTCATAGAGCTCTGAGGTTGACCAGCAATGCTTCATACTCGGAAAATCCAGGTTGCCCATGAGCATACATAGTCCTAAAAATTTCTTCAGGTCATCTAGTGTTATAGGTTTCCACCACCGCATGTTTGAATGTTTTGTTGTGGGAGTTCCCTGGAGGTTTAGGGCACGAACATTTATCCAAGCAACAATTTTATTCAAAAGGCTTTCGTCAAATAAACTGTTAAATGTTTCAATAGGGTCAGTTGAATTTATATGTACCTCTTCTTTTCCTATGAATTCATAGATTTCGGGCTCATTGTTTGTATCAGTCCATACGTTTTGTTGAGCCTGATACTCAGAATGAATGTTTGATACAACAAATAATACATTAGGATCATTTTCAATACTTCCTAAGTCCATAGATTCTTCAATTATGTTTTCAAACGGAACTTCAACCTCATCATCAACCAATAGGTTTATTTGGTTAATAATTCCCAAATCTTCAATTTGTTCGAGTACATCTTCAATACCGTCTAGGAGAGGGTTATTTTGGTTTAGGCCTATGTCAAAACAGTGATCTGTAGGGTCAGAATGCTCACCATTACTAGATGAATCCTCGTGGTCATAGTCAGAGCTAGGTAGATATTCAGATTCGCCATCACTACTAAATAAACTCACATCACTTACATCTCCATTGTCTATCACACGGTCAATCTCACTTTCAGTCATATAATCACTCCTCTTCCTCACTTTTCGCGACCTCTGTTCGTCACCCATCTCCACAACACTCAATAAACAGTTTATAATCTCACAAACAAACTGATCACAGGGGGTTGACACAACTGAACCACAGTCTGTAAGGTTGAGAGTGATGTAAACAACAGGTTGGCCAACACTCCTCTGGAGTCAAAACAAAAAGTCCCATCCTCAGACCACGCGACATATATATGTGACAGACATTCCTATAGCCCATTAAGCAGTTATAAAGACGATCAAATACACCAATTGGCAACCAGAGCCTATTTAGTAACAATGAGCTCGAGTCACAAATATGTGACGTCGGGCTGTGGTTAGCGCCCCAAGCGTCACACATGTGTGACGTCGGTCTACACGCAAAATCAGCGTGTCACAAATACGTGACGTCGGTCTATAATGAAAGTCCAAAATTTGAGTTGGTAGCGAACGTGTTAAGTATGTTAAATGAGTAATTTGAAGATCTGATTATGGTGTGCACAGTAATACTTTAAAAATTAAGATAATCAATTTATTTCCTAGCAAATTGTGTTTTGATTTGCTAAAGAACAGGTTTTATGACATGATGTTTCTGAGATAGTTCTTTATAATTTTCAATTTAGTATGATCACTTGCTGGTGCAGTAGACACTGTGGAGCATGAGAAAAATCAACATGCACTAATAATATCACTCGAAAAAATCCACTGAAACTTGATTTAAAAAAAAAAAGAAATATATATATATATGTATTATTTATTTTAAAATAACATTTTAGTAACATATATATACAAATTTCATTAAGAAAAACTTTATGATAAAACAAACTATTTCATTTTTTGAAAATTAAACTTTTTTTAAATACACTTTTTAAAATTTATACTTCTAAGTTAAATTCTATTTAGTATTTTTTTATTAAAAAATGATTGTGTTAAATTTTTTTGTTTGTTTATGATACATTTCATGCACATAACTGGATACAGGAGGATTGGGTACTTATTGCATGTCTTGTTTTCAATGTTTAACATTGTTTTCTTAAGTTGGCCGAGCTTATAGCTAATGTGGCATTGGAAAGGAAGAAGCTCTTCCCTATGCCGTATTAGCTTCAAGCACAGCCAACAATAAAATCTCATCAATTATAGTTTGCTGCAAATAAATTCAGTTGTTGACCAGTAGGATGGCATCCTCTTCTATGTTTGTCTAAGGATTTATCAGGTCCAAAACTATGTGTGACATTGGTTTATGGCCACTAATAAGTTTAAATCTTTGATAGAAGAGATACACATTGATGGGAGAATTTTTTCTGTACAATTTTGTTTGTGAATCTTATGAAATTGTAGTTGGGGATAAAGTGGTCATACTAGCCAACTATTTGTGGTTTTAATGCAAGTGGTATGGGATTTGTTTGGATTATTATGAGATACATCAACTATATGAGATATGCTGCATTTGTATAATGTTAACAATATAGTCACAAGTCTCTTATCTTTCAATGTCAGTGTCATAAATTTTCCTTTCTCTATACTACCAAATTACCCCTTTTCATAATAAAGGCCTATAAAACATGATGGCGAGGGGGTGTCCTAATTTTGTTAAGGAAGAAATAGATAATTCCATCTCATCCAAGAACTAAACTGAAATAGAGATATTTTAGTAAATAATGGATAATTTAAAGCCATAATATCAAAATTTAAATGATCCAATTATATCATTATAATTCTTTATGTACTTTTGATTATCAAAATAAAGTTAAGCAACACCTAATAAAAACTAAACAAATGAATAGCAATTGCTAGGACAGATGCTGGGTAAGAAAATTATAATACTCTAAATAATTTTGAAACTGTATATTTAATTTATTACTTAACCAATACACATAGAATAGAAAATTTGACACCTTTTCCTGGCTTATATTTACATTTGATGAAGTTTAGAATTAAATGTTGATTTTTATTTTGAAATCCATTTGTTGTTTCATCAGTATGTTGTTGTTGAAACATAAAGTACAAAAAGATAACATAAATTAAGACAGAGACTAGACATTTTGGCGTGGACCATTTGTGAGCCCATATCATAATCTGAGAAATCTAAAAAAAATAAAATAAAATAAATTTAAAATGGAGGTTACGGTATTTAAATACATCTGGTATTCTATATCTTTTCAGTAATTCAGGTTTTTGTTTAACATTTTTACTTTATAACTCTTAGACTAAAAAAGACTGTGGAGTAGTATAATAGATGATAATGGTCCTTGCTCCATTTTTCTACAATTAAAAATACAATGTTATTAACAAATTTATAATTTCAGATCCTGACATCTGAAATTTTTTTAAATAATCATTGATTCTTAGATTAATGGATAAAGGCATAGTATATGGAGAGGTTTTTACAGTGGTTTATTCTTATATTTATTTTCTGTGGTTTATCTGGGTATGTACAATGATGGTACCTAAAAACTTACTTTTCCACTATTTAAAACTTTTCTACAGTGCAATGGAAGGGTTCTTAGGGAAAGTAACTATTCCTGCAAATGCAATATTTATAGCTTTTAAAAATCTTAATTTTAAATATTTATTTAAAAAAAATCTAGATATTCTTCTTACTATAAACTTCCAAACTAATGAAACTATAAGATAAACTATATATCCACATGTTTTTATATGCACTGTTTTATACATTACATTCTAAACACTTGTATTTTACCAGTGATTTATATTTTGTATTTTCTCTTGAGTAACAAGTTTGACAATGCATGTTTGGATAGCCTAAAATCAGATGGCAGTAGCCCTAATAGTATGGTAGTGATAAAATCCTAATTCTAAATCTATTCTTCCCCACGTAAAATTTTTTATAAATGCATTGACCACTCTAACAAAATTCATAGATTAAATTATTTATTAAAATATTAGTAATTATAAAAGAGATTAGTAATTATCTCCTAACCATAAAAAGATAATACAATTTACAGACTGACACAAAAAAAAAACCAAATTTTCTGGAACATAATATAAACTCAAATATCTCTTGGTAATTTTAGATTAAATTAACAATAATTAAAACTGTTATAATAATTATCAAAATTATTTATTATGTAGTTAGTACGATTTTTAGCGATATACTTGATTGTGAATTACAACGAGATTACTTGGATTAAAATATCAGTTAAAATCTTATCAAGAAGTATCAGTTATTTGAGATGATGAAAAAATTTACAGTATGGTCATTTTTAATTTGTTTCATATTTAGTGTTTACAGTTTTGAGATTAAAGTTGATGTTAAGAGTGAAAGTAGTATAAGTGAAAGCAAAAGTGTTTCTTCCGAAGTCAAAGATATGAGAAACCAATTAATTGATTTAGGAAAAACATTGTCTAAAAGAATAAAAGACCCACCAAAAGATGGAGGTCATACATTTATGAAGGATTTAAAACGATATAATACTGAAAGTCAGAAACTTTTAGCTATAATTAAACAAGATCCTCCTCCAGGGTTACGAAAATTCATAGATGAACTATTGTATAAACATACGCATATAGTGGAAAGAAATGTACCAGAAGACGCTTTGAAGGAGAATTTTAATTGGATGGATTCAGCAGTTCAACAATTTTATGGTGAAAGGAATATAACTGGAGCTACTTATGCAGAGTTTGTTACTATCCGAAATAGATGTGTTGATTAATATAATCACTTGGTGAAATGCATAAGATTATATGTTTTCATTTATATTTAACATACAATATTAATGTAAATATATAAACACACTTCAGTACAAGCAATTAGAACAATAAAAATATGTAATTATTATACATTTTGTTAATAAAGTAAGTTAAAAAAATAACAACAAAAACAAAAGAACAAGTGAACTGAGTCTAACATATAAAAATTGAAATGATATCCTCCATTTTGAGTACAGTACCATAATATAAGTTTTCTGTAAGTATAAAAAATGCAACTGTAAGAAAAATGTTTAATAACCTTGGTTTAAGGTACATTTTTGAAATATAATGCTATTTTGCATGTAGTTTGGTACATTAGGCCTAGTTTTTGTCATGAACCTTTAAATTTGATCAAAATTTGACTTAATTTATTTAGGAATTTTTTAGATATATTTACCTTTCACACTGGTATTCTAGGTTCATTTTCACTTTTAGACCAATTGATTCTGAATTTATTGGTGATCATTGTGGTTTATTTCAATTCTTAGAAGCTATTTTTGAACTGTGGCAAATGAATTTTATTTGGATCCTAAGGATTTATATTTCAACACAATATAATAAAATTTGTCATTAATAATTAATTTAGATTTTTTGACCAATTTTGATAAAATTGAATGTGCATGGATATACAAAAAAACCTAGTTTAAAAAACTTATGATAAATGGGTCATATTTAGCCTATGAGATGTGCTTCTTATACTTAATGAAAAAAGAAAAAAAAAGTTTTGAAAATAATTTAGACATAATAATAGTGTATTATATAAACTTGATCAACTAGTAACATTAAAAAAATATATATTGTTTAATTTTGTTAATTTTGGCTAGAAAATTTCCTCTTCAATATATTGGAAACAAATGCTTTATGATTTCATATATGTATATACTATGTCTTGATCTATTTATTTCTCCTACATCTTAATTAGGTTTATATGGAGTTGTGTTATGTAGAGGTTTATGCACCAAAACTAAATTTGCAATAAATAAATAAATAAATAAATATAATATATATATCTTTGTATACGCTTCTTATAATGTTAGGGGAAACAATTATTACATAAAGTTCTGTTATTTTTTGTAATAAAGGGGGTTATAAATAATAATTTGTTTAATTATTAGGTTGTCTGGTATATAATTCTTGGTTAAAAATATATTGAAGACCATCCCCTTCTAGATCTAATCTTCAAGATTTGGAATTGAAAATTGTTATGGGAATAAATGCTAACCTATATGTTTTCATACAGTTGTGTGCTATGTCTTGACTTCCTTTTTTATATTTACATCCTGATGAGTTAACTGTCCCATAGAATATTAACCCTTTGAGCACCGGATCAGAAAGAAAAAATATCTGTTGGAAAAATATCAGTGAGTTTTGTATCTGACTGCTTAGAAATACAATTTTTTAGACTTTGCACACAACTTTACATTTTCGCTTCTAAAACCACTATTTTTTAGTCAAACTGAATGATTTTTTTAATTGTGTGTATTTAAATTCTTTATTGTAATATATAATTTATTTCCAACTAACAAAAGTCACAAATTAAAAAATACTCATCAAAAGTTTTTTTTAAAGTTCATTTGAAAAAACATACTTTAAAATTACCTCAATATATTTCTTTTCACTAAAAATTATAACTAAAACTGTACACAATCCCAAAGTTTGAACAAAATCCAATGATAAACTAAAAACATACAGATTTTGAAAAAATCATAGTCCTTAGGTTTTCAATAGTCGTTGTTTCACATATCTAAACATATCTAAGCAGAAATTTAGTTATTCATATTTTCATCATTCAACATAGCACGCTTGTCATTCATTTCCTCACTTAGTGGTGACCGTGAACAATCCATTTCCAGTAATAATATTCACTAAACAAATATTTAAACCTAACACTATTATTGTGAAACATGCTACAGCCTACAATCTTAAACAATTATGATACACAGATAAAACAAAACAGCTAATAATTGTCATAATAAATTTGTCAAGGCCTTTTATATCAATGAACCCATGTTAGATCATATATTAAAGCATAAATGTGCAGGTATTATTAATCTACAATTCTTCAGTAACAATTTAATACTACAAATGGATAATTTTGTTGAAATAATAGAAAAAATAGAATATCTTGATCACTGGATGTTGGTAATTCTAGACTGTTGTAGGCACATACTGATATCCGGGACATTGGTATTTCTAGGCAATCTTTTTGTTGTCCGGATATCAGGACATTGGTATGCAAAGGGTTAACTTACTCACATAGTATAATACCGTATACACGAAAAAAAAATTGTGTATGGTACCCGCAGAAATGGTTTTATATCAAATCTGATGAAGATAGTGCCCAATGATTTTTGGTAAAAATATGTGTGAATTTCTTTACAACTTTGGCATGCAGGAAATTGTATATTTTTATGAAACAAAAATGAAACAAAGCAAAACAGAAATAATTTGAAATTTGTTAAGGGGCTGGAGAAGAAATGTAAAGTGTTTTAGTCATATAAATTGTCAAAAAATTTTACAATTCTGGTGGTCATCTTTTTATATCTATATTTTTACAACTTAAGATGTAAGTTTCTTTGTAGAACCTACATTATGATACTATTGTGAATGTATGGTGTATCTATCCTTCCCCTTAAGCAATGAAAGACACATCATACAATATGTAACATTTCCTAACAACTAAATTGGGCTCATGTACTACATAGTTCATAGGGCCATTTATTAGCAAATTGAATTAAACAAATTCATAAATTTGGCTGGGCCAAATCATAAATTAAAATTTTTAGATCGTGTTGGCATTAAAACCTTATTAAATTAATTATTTAATGAATTGTTAAAGTAATTATATAGAAACCTAAATGAGTATTATATAAACTAAAACACATACCTATTTAGTTATAGATTAAGAAAAGAATTTATTGCCTATAATTGATATATTTGAACAAGAAATAAATAGTTAAAACAGTAAGTACTGTATTAAATTTAAATAGGGTATTTATTATCAATAAAAATTTTTAAATTTGGCCTGTATTATAATAGTTTTTTATAATTTGAAAAATTAACAAGTAGGTTTTGTTAATGATAGAATAATTTCATCAGTTTATAGTCTGTTCTTTTGCAGATCAATATGAATAAAATATATATTTTTAATGTTACTTTTTTAATTGTTGTCAGAAGTTCTGTAGAACAAACTGTTTATTCTGACATAAATCTCATACAGACTAAATTGGTTAATTTGGGAGAAAGTTTAATTGTAAGGTTAAAATCACCACCTAAAGATGGAGGTAATCAGTTTATGGTTGATATGCAATTATATAATAAAGAAAATGAAAATCTTATAACATTAATTGACAAAAATCGTCCAAAAAATTTAACATCTGTTTTGGAAGAGATTTTATATCACAATCCTAATGTAATGGATACAGATTTTTGTGAAGATGATTTGAAAGAACAATTTAATTGGTCAAATGATGATGTTCGTCAGTTTTACAAAATACGTGAACTTACAAATGAATTGTACAATGACCTTGTTAATATTCATCAAAGGTCTTTGTGCTTAGGTTAAATAAAGTGTAAATATTTGTTAAAATTTTTATTCTGAAGGGGAAAAAAAATCAACTTTAGACATTAAATACTAAATATAAAGAAAAGTGTATAGATAGATACCATAATAAATGGATGTTTGTCCATAACATTAGTCTAAGTTTTTGTTCATAAAATGTAAAAACCAATGTAATGTTGTAATGTTTTTGTTTCTTAAATTTATTCTATGGATTTTTTATACTATTTATTGTTATTTGTTATATTAAATTAATTGTAGTTTGTTAAGTAAATTAATTGTTACTTGTTACACAAATGGCATTTTTATGACAACAATAGAAAGATAAATACAAAAATATAAATATAATACCAATGGTACTGGTGGTAGGAATTAAATGCTTTTGTTTGGAAATATGTACTTTAAGCCTAATGAATAAGAGTCTGTATAATTTAATGAGTATTAAGTTTGATTTGGAGATGTATTACTTCTATTAAATGGATAGTCAATTCTTTAAATTGTAACCTTTTTTTCAAAAAAGAATTCCTATTTTTAAAATATCTAAATTTCTTTTCCATGTGCAATTAACTTCATTTTTGTTTACATACATATTTATTCATGCTGACAAATAAAAATATTAAATACAAATAAAATATTTGTATAAAGTAAATACCTGATCAGAATGTATTAAAAACACATTCTTTTAAAATACTTTATAAAGTAAGCATTTGAATTGATAATAAAATAGAATTATTTAATGAGCCAATCTCCCCAAGGCAAGTAAAAATAAACCTAATTATACATTGGTAACTTTAAATGGGTGATGTGTGACTATTATTAGTTTAAAACAAATAAAATTTAAATAAAAATAATAAAGCTTTAATATCTTAAATAAATAAATAAACATTCAGATAAAACTGGGTGTCATTGATATCCTAAAATACTTATGCTATATTAGTAGAAATGATAAATAGAACCAATAGTTAAGTGATCTGCAAAAGAGGTTATATATAATTATGACGTAAATAACCTAACAACTATATGAATAACACAATTCTGGATTTTACATACACATTATGTCTTAAAATGTTGACATTTTCAGACATCATTTTGTTTTCTGAGGGTCAGGTAAAATCTTACTATATAACAAACAGGCAATAATAGTAATTTCAAAATCACCATCCTACAAAATTTAATGGGAAATAAGTTTTATGAAAATTGTTGATAAAAATATTGAAGTTTTTAGCTATCATTTAGTCTTTTTGTATCCTGGGGGTTAAGAGATTCTTGTCTTTTTTAAAAAAGAAATACATAAATTTCTATAGTAATTACAAAATTGATAAAGTATAAAACATATATTTAATAAAATTTGGTTGGAAACCATTGGTTAACATTTTTGGTACCATTTTCTATTGTAAAGGGCAAGTAATAATAAGTGGGTAATATGATTTCAAACTAGCATCATAAAATATAAATGTAGAAATCAGTTTGAACAAAATCGGTTGATAAATAACTCAGTTAAAGTTTTTGAAGAATATTTTGTTTTTAAATGTTAACTTAATTCCTATGTAAGTGGCGATAGTAAATTCAAAATTAGTGACCATTGTGCATGTTAGACACAGCAGGGAAGGAGTTGGAAAAGATGATACGGACGAGGATTTTGACCGCTATCCAGGCAGCGGGGGGATTACTCTGATAGACAGTACGGCTTTCGCAAGGGTCGCTCCACAATAGGAGCAGTCAGAGAGGTGGTCCGAATGGTGGAAATGACTGAAAAAGCCTGTCACAAAGCCCGGCCAATCATAGTGCTGGAAACGTTGGATGTGAAGAACGCCTTAATTTCTGCCAGGTGGATTGATATATTGTGGGCACTGGAACATTCTTTTAAGATCCCAGGTTACCTCATGAGAATAGTTGAAGACTACCTCTGCGATAGTAAAATCCAATATGAGACTGGGTCTGGAAACCGTAGGAGACAAATCTCCGCCGGAGTAGTGCAGGGATCCATCATAGGACCAGACTTTTGGAATGCTCTGTACGACAGTCTGTTACGGATTGACATGCCAGCGGGTACCTTCCTCGTCGCTTACGCAGATGATGCAGCAATTGTAAGTAAGGCCCGTACCACAGAAATTGCCTAGTTAAAAATCAACCAGGTGATGAGGAGAGTTAGCAAGTGGATGAGTGACCATGCCCAGCAATTGGCACTTGCTAAGACGGAGATACTAATTCTAACAAGAAAAAGAATACTAACAATAGTAGAAATAATGTGCGTAGGAAACGAGACCATCACGACCAAAAGAGCGATAAAATATCTTGGAATTACTCTGGATTCAAAGCTATCATACTGTCAACACATCAGGAAAGTGGCTGAAAGGGCATCAATCACTGTAGCTAACCTGAGCAGATTAATGGCTAATATCGAAGGACCCAGACAAATCAGAAGAAGATTGCTGATGGAGACAGCTAACTCCATAATGTTATATGGTGCAGAAATTGGGCGGACGCTGTCCCTAAAAAGAAATACAGACATAGTTTACTATCCATCCAGAAAAGAGGTGCAATATCTAGAATATCGTCTTACCGTACAGTGTCTTAAGCAGCAGTCTTAGCCATCACAGGAATGATGTCCATAGATTTGCTGGCTATAGAAAAAAAAAGATATATGACAGGGAATCACACATTAAAAGGAGTACAGCAGCCCTTACCGAAAGAACACAGACTCTGAATAGTTGACAGAAAAGATGGGATAAAGAGATTAAAGGACGGTGGACATACCGTCTCATTCCCAATCTTAAAAGCTGGGCAGAGAGAACACATGGTGACGTAAACTTCTACGTCACTCAACTGCTAAAAGGCCATGGATATTCCCTCTTTAAGATTGGTAAAGTTAATTCGCTAAGCTGCAAGATGTGCGGAGCACTAAGAGATAATACTGAGTACACCTTCTTCGAATGTAGTAGATGGGATATGGAGAGGCAAAGACTGTTCTCCGTCACGAAGGTGGTGACAGCGAGCAGCATAGGCAAGGTGATTCTAGCAGATGAGGAAAACTGGAACGCGGTCTTCCAATTTGTAAAAGCTGTTCTAGTAAATAATAAAGAGGAAATTGGCTTGGAATAAGGAACAAGAAAGAATGTAAATAGAGAGAAGTAAAGACAAGAAGAACCCTGGACTGAAGTAGTGCGCAAGCGGTCCCAGACCAGGAACTCTGGAGGAGGAGTGGGTTTAATTCAGTATGAGTCTGAATTGTGACCCAGGGATGCGTCTTTGGGTAAGATAACATCCATGAAGGATATCCCCCTTCTCTTAAAAAAACAAAAATAAAAAATATTCAAAATTAGCACACTAAAAATAATTTAGGAAATTAAAACAAAAATGGATTGAGAAACAAACAGTTCAAAATTTTATATTAATTAGTTTTTAAGATGTTATAATATACACCTGGGAATTGTAATAGGGTACATTTTTGGTTATATAGACTTAGTCTGACTAGAGAAATAGTTTGACTCAAAGCAGTAAATAAGGAATGTATTCTGTTATGGAATAGAATAATAATAATAATGGATAGAGTTGAATAAAAATACAAATAAATAAAGAAGGTAATTAGTACTAAATGGTCAGAGGGATCTGTTGAAAGTATGTTAACCCTTAGCACGAGTATGACGGGATTTCACGTAATCCTCAACTTGACTGGTAACGCGTATGACGGGATATCTCGATTCAACACTATTTGACTTCTGCAGGTATTTTTAATTCGTTTAAAGTCCAATAGAGTGCAGGGAAATGTCCTATTGGTGTAACGTGACAATCCCACTAAGGTCTTTGTTCTCGATCACCTGTCTTTGGACTTTATTTGGTTGTTGAAGCAACCAGGCGCCATTTTATGTTCTGCCCCAGTGCGTAAACCGTGATTTCTCGTTCTAGTAAGCTACGACTGTCAGTTGTGAAATGTTTTGTGTCAGCGTTATAACTGCTATAGCTGTTCATTGTTGATTTGTTTAGGCTGTATTATTTATATTTTAGGTTATAGTATACATTTTTATTTTGTGTAAAATAGGCTAGTTATAAAAATGGCAAACCCTGACGACCATGGATTTGATCAATTTATCGATGAAATAATGAATCAATACAATACCATCTTTTTCAACTACAGAATACATTTTGAAATATAGACAGTTTCTATGGACACGGTATTATCGTGAAAAATTGCTTTGTGTATTTATATGTAAATTCAATCTATATCAGTAATTTTTTTGATGTTCTGAATGTAGATAATTATTATGAGCAGTAGGCTAGAAAGATATTTTTGATACGGTATGTTGATTTTTCTCAAAATCTTTTTTGAGTAAAATTTATTTGATTAATGAAATTCAGGTTATTTTGAATTAAATAGTAGGCCTACTTTTATATATAAAACAATGATATGATTTGTGTATTTTTTTTTTTTGGAAGGAAAAATAGAAAAATATTTATGACTTTGTCCGGGGACTGAAGGTGGTGGACAAAGTCAGTATTTTTATTAAGTATTTTTTCTTGTTTTAATCTGTAAAAAAAATTAAAAAAACAATTTTAAAGCCAATCTACATTTTTTTTTTTTTTACCAAATATATCTGTAAGAACCCAAAACCAAATAGAACTTTAAACAATTACAAAACTTTTTTTTCCCTAATAGCACGTTATGAGTAAGTAGCCTAAATTGTTATTCAGCCTGCTAAGGGTTAATTAAAAACGTATATAATATAAGATATAAGAGAAATATGAAAACAGTGTAGATGTGCATAAAACTTTGAGAAATTTGACATCAGTGTATTGTGTGTAGAGGAGGGGGCAGGAAAAGGCTGATGAAATTAGACAATAAGTTGTTCTCTAAGAAATAAGATGTAATTTCAATAAGTTATTTTTGAATAAATAAGAAATCCGACAATAAAGTGATTTTCTCGGAGATGATTCGTAAAATTGAACAAGTGACTTTTCAGAGAGATGGGACGTTTTCAATAAGTTATTTTTAATAGATGAGATGTGAATTCAAAAGACGACATGTAAGTTGAACAATGAAATAGTTTGAGTTGAGTGCAAATTTTAAGTATTTTGCAGACTTTAGCTTCAGTGTTAGCATGCTTGGTATGACATGCTCAAATTATTTTTTCAATAAAGACCTATACATAAAAATAGCTGGAAATTTCAGTTTATTTATAAATTTTGGATAGAATGTTTGCAGAGAAATCACGTGGTTTCAAATAAGAGGAGAATGTGTTTTAAAAAATAATGATAATAAACTTTAATAAAAAACATTCATGAGTTAATTATATTATGTTAGATTTTTTTTTTTTTTAATAAGTGAATGATAAAAGAAATGTGTTCATATAAGAATATTGTAAATTTTGAGTATATTACAGATTTATGTAAGAAAGATTTTAATTTTTGAATTAGGTTACAACCACAAAATTAATTTTAAATTCAGTATGTGTGAATTATAAAATATGAGGTTATATTAAAATGTAATGATTTATGTTTTTCAGGAAATATTTTAACTTGTATTTAATCTATAATATTGTTTTAAAAGTAATTAAATGTACATTTCAGAAATAAGATTCTGTATTTTTTATTTGAAATTCTCCATAGTACACTGTTTAAAGAAGTCAACCCAATTACAAATTTTCTAAGCTCTTTTCAAGAATTTTTTTAAAATTTTATTTTTGTAATAAATATTACAAAATGGGGCCCAACTTAAAAAAAATTACATTGGCACAACAATTGGCCAGAGTTCTCTTTTTAATTATTAAACATTACAAAATCAGTTCTGATTAAATAGGTTGAGACAAAAGTAAGTCGAAATTTTTAATACTGTTTTTATTTTTAAGGCGTATGTTATATTTAAATGACAAATTAATAAAATTGAAATCAGTGGAGTCATAAATAAAGTAACTGGAAAATTGGTTTGATTAAAATTGATAAAAAAACAAAAATGTAGAATTTTTTTACAAGTGTAACAGTGTACATTTTCAGTTTTGTAATCTTGGTCTGGATAGAAAATAAGATTGACTCAAGGCAGCGAACAAAAAATGTATTCTGTTGTTGAATAAAATAAATAAATAATATAAATAAATAAATTAAGTAATTAGTGCTAAATGGTCAGAGAAATTTGTTAAAAGTATGTTAATAATAAAAGTATATAATGTTAGTTATAAGAGAAATGTGACATCAGCATTGAAAACAGGGGGAGAGACATCTGCATAAAGGTGGGGGAGACAAAGACAAAGCAGGACTGTGCCAGTGGGACATATACTTTCTAAGAGGTAAGACGTATGTAGAAATAGATATGTTTGAAGAGACAAAGCCGAAACGTGGAAGGAAGAAAATGTTTTCAAAAGGACAAGAGTTTCTGTTCAAAGAATTATTATGTGACTTAATAAGTTAGTTTTGAACCAGTGAAAAATTAACTTTTAGAGAGAGAAGGCGCTGTTTAAAATAAGATAAATTTGACAAAGCCAACTTATAAATACTTTATATTTAAGATTAATATTTGATATATGTTAAAAATATATTATATTATATTTAATATATTTATATAATTTATATTATATTATATTTAAAATAAATTGGTTAAAGAAAACTCATGTGATTTAATAAGTTTGTTTTGAGTAAAAGAGAAAGTAAACAATAGTGATTATTTGGGAAGTGGGTTGTAAAACTGAATAAGTTATTTTTTTTAGAGAGAGGGGATGTGAGTTTAAAAGATGACATGTGGTATGAACGAGGAAATAATTTGAATAAAATGAAAGTTTTAAGTATTATACAGAATTTTGCTTCAGGGAATATTGGCATGCTTAACAAGCTCAAATTATGTTTTATAAAAAATTTAAACAAAAAATAATTAGAATTTACCATTTATTAATGAAACTTGGATAGTATGTTTGTAAAGATTGTAATTTTTCAAAAAAGGAGAACTTGAAGAGTTCTTAAGTTTATGTTACTTTCGTAAAATAAAATGAATTTAATATTAATTATTTAATCTAGAAATTTGCTCAGCATTTTATGGGCGCCAGACTTTCGTCAAATTAAAAAGAAAATTGAATTTAATCTCAGGGTCGCAAATTCTTTTATCTGTGTACTCTACGGTGACTCTTGGTTATTAATGAATACACTTGAACTGAAATTTTGACATAAAAATTTATTAAACATATTCATGATCAATGTGAACATACATCAAGAATAAAATATCATAAAAATCAATTACGAATAAAATATCATAAACATCAATTATTACGAATAAAATATCATAAACATCAATTACTATTAACATGCTAGTAATTATTAATTTTAGTGCCTTTGAAGAAGGTCTATCATTTCTTTTGTCAAAGATTGACTTTAGTTGAAAATTATATTAATAAAAATTGAAACTTGCAAGTATTAAGTTACTTTACTGAAGTTAAGAACTTAAATATGAAAACTTTACTCTTTTTTCTTGAGTACAAAAGATATATAAAATAAAAAATTAATCTTGTCCTTTATCTAAATGATATTTGGACCAATAAAGCTTTTTAATGAAATTGATAAAATTTACTTTTATTAGATATAAAGAAAAGAAATATAACATATTATAGAAATTTACATAATTGAAATATAACATGTGGTACAAGGTTTTACCAAAATGTCGAAAGCCATTGTCTTTTAAGGTCCATTGTTCCTGAAATCGTAGTTGTAGCGTTGAAGTACAGTTGAATACACCTGTATTCTCGAATAATGTCCGTGTCGTAATACTTGAAATTCATTTTACATAACGAGTTAACACAAATGTTCATTGTTCGCCTTTTGAAACCACGTGCATGAGATTGCACAACATAGTTTTATTTCCAAAATTTTAGATACTTTTGATTCTAAAAAACACAATACTGTCTTTGCAACTCTTACAAATGTTTTTTAACCATTAATAAAGCAAATTTACTACTTCCGAAACCATTTTCCGTCCTTCTATATAAAGTTCATGGCACATCCTAACATAGGTCTGAAAACAAGTAGACCCAAATCTCGACTGACCACGTTTTCTTTATTACAGTTTTTTATTAAAAGTTTATATATAGAAAACACTACTGATCACTTTAAACCCTCTACCTTGATTGTTTTTTACTATTTTGAACTTCATTTTTAGAAAAGTTTCACTACATTCTAAACACATCCGATCACTTCAGAACTCTCTCTCAGACTGTTGCCAACGTACTGTCCTCCCAAACCTGTTCACTCCGGAAAAAACCGCGCAATTCTCTAGTTCAACACACTCCCTGATTTACATAACACAAATTTCATAAACACTTTATTTAAACAATTTATTTTAAATTTATACATTATTAATTATTTTGTTGATTTGAAAATTTATTTTTATCTTAGAATTTACTTTGTTTAGTACGAAATATTACTTAATCTGGTTATCCCCACCATTGCACCCGCTTTATTCAAACCTTTAATCAAACCTTCATTTTTACTTTATCACAAGATATCACGTGGTTTCTAACAATAGAAAAATATTTTATTTGAAAATCATTATTATAAACTTTAATAAATAAAAACATTCATGAGTTGATTTGTTAGATTAGATGTTTTAAAAATAAAAAAATAAGTATTTAGCAAAAGAGATTTTGTAATATAAAAATATTGCATTTTGAATTATGAGAATTTTTTTTTGAAATTAGGTTGCAACCATAAGAGTAATCATGAATAAAATTTTAATGAATTATAATTTTAGGTTATTATAAAATATGTGATGATTTATGTATTTTTGTCTTTTCAGGAAATATTTTAATTTTGTATGATATTTATTATAAATTATATATTATAATATATAATATGTAAATATATGTTGTAATAATGTGAAAAATTAGAGTTAGAGTTTAGAGTTTACTATATATTTAAACGCGCGTGATGAAAGTATAGAAGGGGGAGAAGCTATTGAAATGATATGCAGTCTTCGTTAAATTCTTTTATGGAAACAAGATAGATTTTCAAGACAACATAATAAATAACGATGTTTAATATTAGTATAGCATAGTTGATTGCAAGTGTTTAATTTTAGTATAACATAATTAGGTAAAAGTGTTGTTTTTTGTTACAAGTGATTAATAATATGTGCAAATAAGATAGGGGTGTGTGAACTCTTTGTAAGAGCGGAAATGACAGAGGATTGAGGCCCGGTTTCCAGTTATAAGACAAGGGATCTCGTGGCAATTTGCTAAGACAGTCTAATTGGAGCATTCAAGATGGTAAGATGTGAGTCTAATTGGAGCGTTCAAGGTGGTAAGATGTGAGTCTAATTTGAGCGTTCAAAGTGGTAAGATGTAAATCTAGTTTCAGTATTCAATGTGGTCAGATGGACAAGTCATGTTTTTAAACGAGTCTGAGATGCATTTGTTTTGTTGTACTAATGTGTCTAACTTAACAAAAAACGTTGTTAAGTTATAATTAGAACTTTGAACTATAAGGGTAGAGAGTGTTTTCAAGTGATAAATTCTCATTTACAATATGACGGAACAGTCATAATAGACAATAGACTCATGTGGTTTTATAAGACATTGATATTTAATAATTCATGTTATAAGAATATAGAACGATCATTTTTCACGACTGTGTTAAAACAAAAAACTATATACCGTGAGATAAAAGTGATTTCAGAAAGACAGAACGTGTTAGCGAGTTATAAACATTCTCAACAACTCGAGAAAACAACTTCAGAATGATGGAGAATCCACGAGGAGCTGTAAAATTTCAACTTGCCAGACATCAGTTTTCTATTCGTATACAGACAATGTTTTTTATTTAGATCGGCGTTTTGGTATAGACGCTATATATTACCTATTTGATTAATAATCTGTATTATGTTTTAAATTAATTCTTTTGTACATGTTTGTCTACTTAAAAAATTTTTTTATTAGATTATTTCTAGAAGAGATAATAGAAAATGAAATTTTTAAATAATAAATTAGAATGTTTTCATTTTTCTTTTTATAGCTACAAAGTCACTAAAAAATCTCATAAATTAAATTCCTGTTGCAACATTTTGTTCATAGAAGCATTTTGAAAGATGAAATAAATTAATTTGAAAGTAATAAAATAAAGGAAATATAAATTAAAGCTCTGTTCATTAAAACTAAATGATAGTTAGTATTTACAAATGTGATTCTTTGTTAATGATAATTGTAGGATGTGTTCTGTTTGAATAATTAATAAATGTTTTTTGTTAAATTTCAGCTACAAATGTTTTCATTTATAAAAAACCAATATCACTGTGGAGTACACTTTTAAAAGAACTTTCGACCCCAGAGATTTTATAAGTAATTAGATTCATTTTTTTATTCTTCTAAATTGATGTTAACACATCTGGCGCCCTAAATTGCTGTGCAAATTAGTTAAAATAAACTTTAAATTCATTTTTTTTATATGGTAATGATGAAATATAAGAACCCTTCAGGTTCATGTAATTTTTACTTTTTGAAAAAGCTTCATTAAACAAAGAAAGGAGAAAGATTAAAATCACCACAATTGGCGCCCAACGTGGGGCTGTATTCTTATATTGAGAAATATATGAATATAAGTCGAAAAAGCAGTGATTTTGGTAAAATGAAAGCATATAACAAGGTAAGGACATTCTTTGTAAAATAAGAAAGATTCTCTTTAAAAATTTTTTTTTATATGTTAAATATAATAAACTAAGATGGATTCAGAAACAATAAATGTTAGTAATAGTGAACAGGTAGAAGTAGAAAGTGAAATTCTTTTAAATATAATAGAACAGTTGGAATATAGGGATATTTTAGGGAACTTAGGGCAACTACTAATACAAATAACAAAAAGTAATGAAGAATTAGATGAACAATTCGCACAAGATTTTCTAGATCAAAAAATAAATAGTAGCAATAATAGTAGTAGACGTTCAAGTATTACTGAAAATAGTAGTTTAGATTCAAGTTGCCATGGTTTTAGCAGTGATGGGATTCAAAATAGCAAAGAACGGTGTAAAAGAATAGATCAAAAAATGGTAGGAATATTAGGGGTAGAAACTGCAGAAGAAAGTTCAGATAAGGAATTAAGAGATGAAGAAGTTAGGGTAATTGAGCAGGTTAGTGTAATTGAACAGGTTAGGTTAGACAAGAGTGTAGAAACAAATGATCAAAATAAAGAAATTAAGAAAATGTTTGATATTTTAATGAGTAAATTTGAGCAAAATAATGTAGAATTGAAGCAAGATTTAAATAATAAGTTTGACCAAAGTAGTTTAGAAATAAAACAAAATTTTAATATTAAATTTGAACAAAATAAATTAGAATTAAAAGAAATAAATAATAAGTTGAAGACTTTAACAATAAATTGGAACAGGGTAGTTTAGAGTTGAATAACAAATTTGATCAAAATAAGCTAGAAATTAATGCAAAACTGGAAAATTTTAATGTTAAACTTGAACAAAATAATGTTAAATTGGATAAAATAGACAATGACTTAAAACAAAGCAAGTTAGAGTTAAGACAAGATAATTTAGATTTAAAAGAAGCAATGTGTAAAAAATTTGAAGAAATTAGGCTTGAATTAAAACCAGATTGTGTAAAATTAAAATACAATTTTAAATGGGAAAATAAACAAATGGGAATTAATGTAGTGGACAGGTTAGGTCAAGTACAGAAAGAAATAACGAGGGATGTAGTTATGAGTATCTATGCTGTTGAAAATAATAATAAAGTAGAATTGGAATTAAGCTATTGTGAGAAAAAAGTAGAATTTGAACAGATTAATAATGTAGAAGGTGTTTTGATAGAAAATATTAATAATATAGATAATAATTTAGATCAAGCAGTAGCTGAATTTGAAGTTAACAATTTTAATGAAGTAAAAAAGATTTCAGACGACTTAATAATAATAGAGGATAATTATGTAAATGATTATAATTTTAAACAAATAAACAATAGGATTTGTAATAAGGAAAAGTTAGGAATTAAGAAAAATGTTGAAATTAATGTGTCTGGTGGGGTTAGATATAGTATAAATGATTTAAAAAACAATGTAGAAGTAAATAACCTAATAACAAAGGAATTGGTTGTTTGTGTTAAAAGACATGTGTATTATAAGAATGTAGGATTCAAGAAATATGTAATGCTAAAATTTAAGAGTATCTTTCAAGTCCAAGAACAGACAATTAAAAGTTTTTGTGAAAAGAGTAATTTTGAATACAATTTTGAAAAAGAAATAGTAAAGGAAGGTTTTGAATTAATAAATAGGTCTGGTGGGGTAAGAATTCCCAGACTGACAGCTGAGGAATGTAGGTCAATAGATTCTGATATGTTTAGGAGAGAAGATAGTGTAGGAATGTTTGTAAATAAGAATGGTGTAGAACGCTCTTTGAAAATGAAATGTAGAAGTAATTTCAACAAGGGAAATGCCTTGGTTGAAAATATATTAGATGTATCGACTAGCCTAGAAAAACTGTCTATGTTGACAGAAGTAATCAGTATAGGAAATGTTATCAGAAAAGAAATCATGTATTTCAAACTATTTCACCAATCGGGGAATCACCGAAAGAAAGTGAATAATAATAACTGGGTTTATTGTAAAGTTTTTGGAACGACTAAGTAACTATGTAAAAATATTTAATAAAAACACACGGACTACATTTTGGAAATAATGTTAATAAAAGTAGTTAAGATTCTTGTTAATAAATAGTTTTGAATTTGAATAATGTATAGTTTATAATTTGAAATGATAATAATGTGTGTACTAGTAAGTAAATAAAATAGGCCAAGTTGAAAATGTTAAGAGATTCAGTTCAAGAAACGTTTAGGTATTTGCTATAGTTAAAGACGCTAGTTTTTTATCAGTAGATAACTTTGGATGTTGTTTATTCCAACATAAATAATTATAGAACGTGACTAAGATAAGCTAGCTGTTAGAAGCAAAGAGTCAGTGCAGCATATTGAAGAAATAATATTTAATATTAAATGAGGACGGCAATATTAAATATTTAATAATGTGACGAAAGTTAGACCAAGTCGAAGCTAAAAAGGTTTCTTGATTCCTTATCAGTAGACAGATAAGGATTGCCACATATACCGAGGGGAGAGTTGTTTACTTCTAAAATACCAGGCCTAAAATTCCTTTGCGTATAACATTGAGACTGAAATACAGTGTGTTACAAAAATACTGTTCTAGAAAATAAAAACTTTTGATTCGTAATTATAAAATAAATAGTGTTCTTAAGTAAAAAATGTTTAAATGAAAGATAGTTGATATTAAAGGAGAGTATCTGGAATAAAAGGTTGATTACTTGAATAACTTTTACAGAATAAAATGTAAATTCCTAAATAAAGAACTTAGAATAATTTAAAATAAAATTTTCTTTTTGAATTTGGATAATGGTATGTAGAAAGGAATACACAAGCAATAAATCTGCGATGTTAGGAATACAATCGATAAAGAGGACAATATATCAACTTCGAGTGAACCGATTTTAATGAAATTTTTTATGAATAAATTTTTTTTTTTTTGAATATATGCATTTAAAAACATGAACATTTTGGGATAATGGCTGTGAGTTTATGTAGTAAAAGAAATTGTTTTATTTGTAAGAATGAAGCAATTTCGGGACTGCACGAAAGGCGTGTTATGGGTTTGAAGAGTGTGGTGGGCGGTATTTCGAATCGAGTAGAGGTATCGCATTTCAACCACTGCATATTTTAGGGTCATAGCATGTTGCTTCGTGTTAGAGTTCAGAGTGTGATCAGAAGGACACATGTAAAATATTAGACCATCAGAAGGATTGGGAGGATGGTTGTGAGTTTATGTAGTAAATGGAATGTTTTATTCGTAAGAATAAGGCATTCTGAGACTGCATGGAGGGCGTTTTGTGGAGTTGGAGTGTGTAGTGGGCTTATCTTGAATTTAGTATGGATATTGCATTCAACCATTGCACATTTCAAAGCCACAACATGTTACTTTGTGTAAGAGTCTATAGAGCAATTAGAAGTATGCACGGTAAAAAGTAGGCGGTCAGAAGGACTGTAGTGGGGGAAAGTAGGGAAGAAAAATGCATAACAATAGTGAGACGTTATTACATGAGAAAATTTCATGTAATAAAACTTTAGACAGATGTAAAATTGAAAACAAATTGTAGGATATACAGAAGTGATCGATCTGTATATATATGAATAAAACCGGACGTGACAGAATAGGGAGTACTTATATAACTAAATGAATAATTTCATAAAATTGTAAATATGTTAGCTGAATTAAGATAAATAGTTTGAGGTTAAGTTGTAGAATGATAAGTTGTATGTTTGATGTTAATAAATAATAAGGATTAGTTGATAAAATGACATGAAAAATTGTTAGTTTTAAGTGATTTATGGTTTGGAAAATGAAAGATAGTTAGTAAAAGTTTGAGAATCTATGTGAGTATTTGCCAAGACAAATAATAATAGAGTTTTTTAGGTTTTTTGATTTTAAATAATGAATAAAGGAAGTTAAGTTTTTGGTTTTTAAAAGAAAAAGTAGTAAATTAATAATAATTAGAGAGATTTTAATGAAATTTATAGAAAGATAAATAAGTAGCGTTTTTTTTAAAATAAATAATTATGGAATATGAAATAATAGATGATTTTAAGAAGTTATTTGATAAAGGTGTTTGAAGATTTTGATGAAATAAGAGGTCTAGCTGGGAAACAATGTAAAGTTTTTTTTATTTTGAAGTTTTTGTATTTAAGTAATAGATGATTAAGAAGATTTTAATGTGAAGTAGTTTAAATGAGAGATTTCTGAGTTTTTATATGAAGATGATGACTTTACAGAAGTGTTAAGTAAGGTAGTATTGAAAATATGAAGTTGTTCTGTTAAGAAGCTTTTATAAAAGGGGTAGTTAAGTTGCATTGGTGGTAAATTTAGTTTTTAAGAGATTTTTTGAGTACTGCGATGATATAATAGAAAGATACGACGATTTTAATGAAATAAAAGGAGATTTAGGGAATTCTACGAAATACGACGATTATTATGATTTTTTTAAGGAAGCTACGATGAAATGAAGAGATTATTTATAAAATAATATGTAGGTAACCCACGGGACTACATATATAAATAATGAAGAGTTTTTTAATGAAGAATTTTTTTTTGAGGATTAATGCAACTTTAATTACTGAAATATGAAAGATTTAAGATAGAAGGAATTTTTAAGATAAGATACTAAGATATAATACAATTGTAAAGAAGTAATTTTAATATAGATGAGTTTTGTAAGTTAAATTTTTTTTTGATGACAATGATGTCATAATTTTGAGTTTTAGTAGAAGTAAAGAGTTTTTAGTAATTGTTAAAATCAGTAGTTAACATTTTATCAAAGCAAGACAAAGAATAATTGAGAATTTGATAAAGAATAAATAATTATTGGATTTAAACTAAATTGAATAATAATATAAGATTATAATTGAAAAGTTTTAAAGTAATTTGGAAAGATTTTGAGTAATAAGTAAGTAATTTTGTAATGATGTTAAATGATAATGAGAAGTTTTAATTTTTGGTTGTATTGAGTTGAAAGAATTATTCAGATGAATATTTAGAGACAAAAGTAGATTTTCAATAAGGATGTAGAATATTGCGTCTTGGCAAAGGGTGAGACGTGGAAAAAGTATACAGACGGCTGTCTACGAGATAAGCTTTGAGTGACAAGATCCTGTCAACAAAAAATGATGGGAAAGCTTTTAGTCAACGGATGTTGAAATAAAGGCGGAAGATGGGTTTTCTTTATGTAAATAAAGATAAAAATTAGCACTAATGGATTTATGTTTAATATTTATGAGTTATGATAACTACTGTAAATCAATAGTTAGGATAGTAAAGTAGGATCTTTACTAAGTAAATTTTTATTGTTATGTGAAAAGAGAATCTTTCCCACAATAAGTACACTAGAGGTATTTATTGTTCTTTATGTCCTTAGCTTCTGAAATGAAGAGTCTTGAAAATCTATTGAAGATTTTTTTTTTGATTTTTTCTTTCGAATTGAATTTTATATATATATATATTGAAAGATTTGTACTACAATACGTGTATTGTAATACAAATCTTGTGGGGTTTTTGTAATAATGTGAAAAATTAGAGTTAGAGTTTAGAGTTTACTATGTATATTTAAACGCGCGTGATGAAAGTATAGAAGGGGGGAGAAGCTATTGAAATGATATGCAGTCTTCGGTAAATTCTTTTATGGAAACAAGATAGATTTTCAAGACAACATAATAAATAACGATGTTTAATATTAGTATAGCATAGTTGATTGCAAGTGTTTAATTTTAGTATAACATAATTAGGTAAAAGTGTTGTTTTTTGTTACAAGTGATTAATAATTTGTGCAAATAAGATAGGGGTGTGTGAACTCTTTGTAAGAGCGGAAATGACAGAGGATTGAGGCCCGGTTTCCAGTTATAAGACAAGGGATCTCGTGGCAATTTGCTAAGACAGTCTAATTGGAGCGTTCAAGGTGGTAAGATGTGAGTCTAATTGGAGCGTTCAAGGTGGTAAGATGTGAGTCTAATTGGAGCGTTCAAGGTGGTAAGATGTGAGTCTAATTTGAGCGTTCAAAGTGGTAAGATGTAAATCTAGTTTCAGTATTCAATGTGGTCAGATGGACAAGTCATGTTTTTAAACGAGTCTGAGATGCATTTGTTTTGTTGTACTAATGTGTCTAACTTAACAAAAAACATTGTTAAGTTATAATTAGATTTTTGAACTATAAAGGTAGAGAGTGTTTTCAAGTGATAAATTCTCATTTACAATATGACGGAACAGTCATAATAGACAATAGACTCATGTGGTTTTATAAGACATTGATATTTAATAATTCATGTTATAAGAATATAGAACGATCATTTTTCACGACTGTGTTAAAACAAAAAACTATATACCGTGAGATAAAAGTGATTTCAGAAAGACAGAACGTGTTAGCGAGTTATAAACATTCTCAACAACTCGAGAAAACAACTTCAGAATGATGGAGAATCCACGAGGAGCTGTAAAATTTCAACTTGCCGGACATCAGTTTTCTATTCGTATACTGACAATGTTTTTTATTTAGATCGGCGTTTTGGTATAGACGCTATATATTACCTATTTGATTAATAATCTGTATTATGTTTTAAATTAATTCTTTTGTACATGTTTGTCTACTTAAAAAATTTTTTTATTAGATTATTTCTAGAAGAGATAATAGAAAATGAAATTTTTAAATAATAAATTAGAATCTTTTCATTTTCCTTTTTATAGCTACAAAGTCACTAAAAAATCTCATAAATTAAATTCCTGTTGCAACATTTTGTTTATAGAAGCATTTTGAAAGATGAAGTAAATTAATTTGAAAGTAATAAAATAAAGGAAATATAAATTAAAGCTCTGTTCATTAAAACTAAATGATAGTTAGTATTTACAAATGTGATTCTTTGTTAATGATAATTGTAGGATGTGTTCTGTTTGAATAATTAATAAATGTTTTTTGTTAAATTTCAGCTACAAATGTTTTCATTTATAAAAAACCAATATCACTGTGGAGTACACTTTTAAAAGAACTTTCGACCCCAGAGATTTTATAAGTAATTAGATTCATTTTTTTATTCTTCTAAATTGATGTTAACACATCTGGCGCCCTAAATTGTTGTGCAAATTAGTTAAAATAAACTTTAAATTCTTTTTTTTTTTATATGGTAATGATGAAATATAAGAACCCTTCAGGTTCATGTAATTTTTACTTTTTGAAAAAGCTTCATTAAACAAAGAAAGGAGAAAGATTAAAATCACCACAATGTGTTCAATAAACAATAATTTTTTAATGAATTGTTTGATATTGCTAAAATATAATATAACAGTTTCTATTATTCATATCTAGGGCGCAATTGTTATACAGGGAGATTGGTTCAAATTGCTTCAAAGCAGTGGCTCTTTTTACCAAATATTTTGCTCTAACAGATACATGTTTTGTTCAATTATCACTAAAGTTGATATGATCATCGATTTGGTGTTCTTATCATTTATACATGTAGATTAACCAAAATAGTTGTGAAAAATGTAAGATCATTTTTTAGCCAAGCAGATTTCACAAAGAAATTTACAATTTTGTTAATAAATACAAAACAAGCCAAATTTTATTTTGCAATAAATAAAATAATTGTGAAGTATTCCTAGCTTATTTTTTGTATGACAACATTTAAATAAATAATAAAGTGACCTACAGAAAAGAAAATACAGTACTTGTATATTTACATATTTAATTCCATTTTTCAAAAATTGCTCTGACTCATAAATTTTATTTTCAAGAGTACAATTTTATTTCTTCCTTTAAAAAAACTACAACTTCAGCCAATAAGTGGTGGTGAAATCAAACCCTTCAAATTTTAAATGTTGGAAGTATTGAGCAGCACATTATTTTAAAACTGGTTTTAACAATGTCTTACTCTTTTTACTTGAACCAATAGTTTAATCAAACCCTTAAAATTTTAAATGTTGGATGTATTGAGCAGCACATTATTTTAAAACTGGTTTTAACAGTGTCTTACTCTTTTTACTTGAACCAATAGTTTAAGAAAAGTTGTGTTTTAGATGTATTAAATTTATTACGTTAGTTAATTGCCAGTCAGTTTATTAATTATTATTCAAAATGATGATCTCTATCTTCCTGTAGTGGTCTGTTAAGTTCACAGTTAATTACAAACATATTTGAATGATTTATTTTGGGATTTCAATCTGGTTTTCTCTTACAATTTAAAAGTATAAATTGAAGTGTCTTGTATCAAATGAAATCATATTATAAGGGCAGGTTTTTGATTCAATTTTAGAATTATTTTACCTAACAACAATTAAATATTAGTGTTTTGAATATTTAAGGTTTTTCCTGAAAACAAATATTTTATTTGTTTCAAAATACAACTAAAATTATTAGTTTCCAAAATGAAAATGGTTGTATTTTACTCAAAATTGTATCCAATTTCAAAAAATAATACCAAAAGTAACAATTGGGGGCAGAAAATTTAACTTTTCGTAATAAGTCACAATATTTTTGAAAACAGTAACAAATTTATAAATCCAAGGCAAATTGAGAGAAATGTTTTTCAAGAGTGAGTTTCTACTTAATATAGTCTGTAGTTTTACACAAAAGATTGTGGATACTAAGTGGCCAATCATATTGTATTAACCAGTGAAAGATTTTACTAACAATCATTAATGTAGAATTATTGGTAAATCGCACACAAAACTCAAAAATATATTGTAATAAAAGTAATAATTTTACAACACAAATTCTCTAAAGTCTTGGTTCAAATTTATAAGTGAGACAACACTGTAAAAGAGATTTTAATAAGCTTTAAAATTTTAAACTTTATTATGTGCTGCCTGTCCTTCACACCATTAAACATTGTAAGAGTAACAAAATTAGTTTATTCTTGTATCAAAATGTTGAGAGTTCAGTAGTATTTTTCTTAACATATTATTTCTCTACACATAAATAATAATATTGACACAAATCTATCTTGTTTGAAGTCTAAAATTTTATTTCTAACTGAATTACACTTATGTCCATTCTATAAAATGTAAGTCAATCCATAGACCATTTAAGACATCACGGACTTTGTAAAATTGTTGCACATTATCATTGGTCCAGTTAAAATTTTCTTTCATATCTTCTTCACAAAAATCTGTTTCAATTACGTGTGTATAGTTTTTGTTATTCAAAATTAGCTGAACATTTGGTTTTGCCTGTTCAGGATCTTCTTTGGCCAAATCAATAAAAATTTTGAAATTTGTATTGTATAACTTAAAATCATTCATAAACTTATCACCTCTCCCTACTGGGAATGATTTCAATCTTTCATGTAATGTTCTCCCCAATGCTAGTAAGTGATCACGTATTATATCTAGAGATGTGTTATTGTCTATAGAGGTATATATTATATTACTATCTGTATGGTAGTCACTGTAATTGGAGCAATCATATAAACTTAAAGCACAGACACAATACAATAACACCACTTTCATTGCTTACTTGTTTCAAAAAGGAAAAAAAATTAAATATTTAACTGTTTCATGATCAAATAAAGAAAAAAAAATACTGTAAGAAGTCAGTTTCCATTAATTTGTAATAATAACTGATATCGACTCATCTATTAAGATTAGGTATGATTAATTTATGTTAAATATAACATATGTTATTGACTTATGTAATCAAAGTACCATTATTTTGGAAAACATAGTTATTCTTGTATTTTTTTCAAATTCTTATTTCCCCCCTCCCAATATTTTAAGTCAAATCTAGAAGTCATTAACATCAGTTGATGTTTTATTTATGGCATATTCACACTCAGTCATCATATATATTTGTTTGTTTTTAGACACATAATAAAATTTAGGTGGAACAGTATAATAATAATATCAAGAAATTATACATGTTCAATTAAACGAATGAATGAATCCAAACTTATTACATAACAGGGCAGCTATTATGTTAAGTTGGCTAGACCATCAGATATATGACCACAAATAAATGACATAATGTTTTCTCATTCATTCATGGGTGGCTAGTGAGATTAAAAAGTTAGTGGCTAAAGTTATTATCTGATTTAGTTTAAAGATTATTAATTCATTTTGCTCATTAGCAGATCTTGTGATTTAGCACATGTTATTTTACCTTGTCAGGCTTCATAATTATTCATATTTCTATAACGATTCCTCTTTATTCTTCTTGTTCATCACTTGGTCCTAGAGGGCTTCATAGTTGTTCATAATCTAGAAAGACGTCTATTTGATATGTCACTAAATTGACCCTTGAGCACCTTTTAATACTTCATACTTATGTAAGGCCTCCACTTATTTCACTCATTTTGGTAATTCTTTAAGAAGTTGAACATCTTAATTATTCATACTTATAGAGGGTTTGGTGGCACCCATCAATAAGCAATCCTAAAAATATCTGTGGTATTGCTAAAAAGCAACTAGTGTATACTATGTATTAGTATACATGTTTAAAAAATAAATTATACATTTTAATCTATGTTTTTTAATTGGGTGGTGTCTAAAATATGGTTGATAAAATAAAATAAATGAGTTAAAATTCAATAGAGTTTGAGCATTAACTGAAGGGATATACATTTCAAATTTTGTATTAGCAACTTACTCCATTAAGGAATAAATTGTAATTTTGCTTATTTTTCTCATTCATAAAGTGTGACGGCTTTGTAAATATATACTTTGTATGTAGTAATTTCAGATATTTAATATTTTTGTTATCTTGAAAACTATGCTTATTTTTTTCCAGACAATTCAACCAGATTACAAAAATGAATTAAAGTGTAAAAATCTACCAAAATTTCTAGAAAAATAAAAATCTTGACATATCTGTTAATCTGTGTCTGACACAATTATCTTAAGTATTGCAATGCGTTATGTAATAAATATCCTATTATGACATTCTTATTTGACACTGAACTTATATTATATTGTTCTACCAGTTTTTGCAATCTTGGATTTCAATACAAATAAAAAGTTTTATTATTTATTTCTTGAGAGTTTTAAGCTGTGCATATGAATTTTTTTTTGTGTATTCCTTCTGTACAATAATTAAACTTCATAGTTTATAGCAATTTTTTTCCAATCAGTGTCACATCAAATAGACGTAATACAGGAAACAAAAAAAAAAATGAATACAATTTTTTTCCTCAGTGAGTTTTAAGCTACAAGAAATTTTCAGTAGTCTAAATTATATTGACTGTAACAAATTCATTCAACTAGTAATGTAATACTAAAATGAGAAAGTAAAAAAAAGAAAAAAAAAACTTTTAAGTAAATTAAATTGTGTGTTAAATTATAACAGTACATTATTAATTTATTATTAAATTAATGTGTTTTAAGCTGAGTCTCTGTGTTTAAGCATACTGTATTTCATAGTGTTTATTTTATCAAGTCTTATATGATCACAAATTGTGCTGTGATTGAAACTAAAACTACGGTATATATAATTAATTTATTAACACTAAAATTTATAATAGTAATTGACAATAATCATGAATTTTAAAACAAATAACTAACTACAGAAATAATGTCCATATAAATATAATACAACTTATAAAGTTAAAATTAAATATATTATTTTTAAAATGCTATTTTTTCGTCTCAACAAAATCCTACAGTGAGTACAATTCCTTGAATTTTATGCAACTGTTTTCATTTATTTAAAACATTTTAACCTCTATAGTTCCCTAACTCTTTAGGAAGCTTCCTTTTAAAGCAGACTCAAGATTCAGATGACAATATTTTGAAAGCCTCCAGTCTCTGCTTTTTTACACGGAAATCATATCTCCTAGGATTACATATATATTAGAAACTGGAGCAACTCTTAAACTTGTAATACAGTATTCATTTTGCAACAACTCGCTTCAATCAAGCCTGCAATTAAGACTGATACACGGCATGCTAATGCATTTATCAATGAAACCGACAGCTTACGATACCTAGCGGCGAAAGTTTGAACTTCGATCTGCTTTCAGTACAGCGATAAGGTTATCGGTCAAAATAATAATTTATATGACTATTTGGGACAAACGAAACTAAGGCACACATGAAAACCGATTTCTAAATACATCCGACGATTTATTATCGCAAACCTAAATTAACATTAATTAGTTAGACTTTCCATAAGAGAAAGGTTTCAAATCGACCAGAATCGGCCTAAAGCATTGATTCATTTAGCAAGCTAAATCAGCTGATATCGATCGAGGAATGTATAGAAACCAATGCCCTCTGACGTCACGATGCACATTTTCGAATAGTACAATATCGGTGCATTCATTAAAAATTATGCAATTTGGCCAATATTTTAATTTAAATTTCTAAAACTGGTAAAAGTAAGCCATAAAACCATATCCCTAATCTAACTTAACCAATAACATTAAACTATGTTAAAGAATCATTTTAATTTAAATAAACCTATTGTATTAGCCTTAAGTGCATATTAGAACTAACATAAGAAGTGCAGTGAGTAATAAGTGCAACGATTTATGTGGGCTAGAAAGGTTTCTAAAAGGCTTAGGTTTTCTATTCTTGTATTCCAATATGTCACCCCAGGATTTTTAAAACTAAACGCATGTATTTTCTGAAGCCGGAGAAAATTTTAATTTAAGGCCTAGAAACAAAGTTCAGGCCTAGAGCAACATTCTCCATTTAAAAAAGGACTTCTAATAACTATCTCTCCTAGCTGAATATATATTGGTGAGATCTACCCATTTATTATATACATTTAAATAGTGACTAACCAATATGAACAGATTTAACTGAATTTTTTTATTAATCATTTATAAACTTAGTAATTAAAAAAAAAAAAAAAATTATAAGAAACTTTAATGAATAATTATAATTGATGTGACTTTGTTAATATATATATATATATATATATATATATATATATATATATATATATATATATATATATATATATATATATATATTTGATTCAAGCCTAGGTTAAGAATTTTTAACCTTACTAAGACTATTAATATTGATCTTATGTGTAATCTAATCATCATCCATTGTTTCATATCATTCTGTAAATATCATTATTTGAGAATTTAATTATCCCTTTTAATGTAAAAGGTTGGAAAGTGCCACGACCCCTTTTCAATGTGTTAACCCCCGAGATAAGACTCTAATGATTCCTATGATTTAATACCACATTGTATATATATATATATATATATATATATATATATATATATATATATATATATCTATTATTTAATTTTGTTTTTGTTACTGTGTGTGCCCTAATAATATTTAAAGAACTGAACTGAATCGTAATAATTGAGTGCAAAGCACAAATAACTTTGATAATTTGATTTATATTTTATTGAGCTCCTGCTCTAATTGTGAATAACATATTACCTTGTTAATAAAGGTAAACTTTTCTTGTTCTTTCTTGTTAACCCGAGTTTCATTTATTTATTATTGTTAACCATTTATTTATTTATTTTAAATTATCAAAATCATATTAATATTCATAATATTATTCCTATTTAATTTACATTTGACTGGTAGCCGAGGCAATCATAAATTATATTTCTCTTACTAATAATAAAAGCAACATTACAGGTAGCTGGTAGTGTTGTAATTTCAAGATGTAGATATGAGGAAAAGGCAATACATTTAGTTTTTTAAAGTATTTCTACAAGAACCACGAGTGTTCAATTAAGCAATTCTTACAAATATTTCTGAAAACAAAAAAAAAAATCCTTTTGGTCATGTATGTAGTGGAGTTATACCACAGACCAATTCCATAGTTTATACATGATGAAAATAGATCAAAGTATGCTAATTTTATAAATGATTCAGGACAGAACTTAACCATTGCCCTTAGGAAGAAGATGACTGATCTGAGTTTTTAAAAATTTAGCTCATTATTTGTATGATGTAACCACAACAATGTATTAAAATGAGCCCTAAAAACTTTATTGCCATCAGTGTTTGATCAAAATAAATCACAGTTTTTACTATTGCTACTGGTACTAAAAGCAGTATCTTAGAAAATTTTATTTCTTTAACTAAGATTATTAATCTTGATCAAAAGTAATTAATTAAGAAGAAATAACATTTTCCCTCATTAATAGCCATTTTAAATACAATGTTTTTTTTTAAATCATACATAATATATTTTATATAAAAGAAATGATTCATTACATTATTTTCAAGTCACCCTTGCAGTTTTGCAATATTTTATCTACCTATAATTTATCTGCCCTTGAATTATAAATGTACCATTCACTTTGTAGATAAAGTCTAATAATTACTAACAATAACAAGGGAATTATTAATAAACAACAAATAAGTGTGTCATTATAAATGACAAATCAGTGTGTCATTTATTAGCTCTAAATTCTTTTTAGTAGGGAGCAAAAATATGTTAAGTTTGAAATTTCCCAAACCAAAGTAATATACTTAATTTATACCTACAAAATTATCAATATTGTACTGCTTAAAACGTTTTTTGTTATATTTTTAAGATTCGTCATAGCGTATAAAAATTACCTTTTTAGTAAAAAAAAAAAAAAAATGCAAATATAGATTTCATATTTTACCCTTTACAGAATATTTGGAATTGTTGGAAATTCCCAATAAAGATAATTTAAATAAAAGTTATATTCTCAATTTTTAATGCAAAATAATTATTACGATCATCATTCACATTTTTTTTCTCTCTAAGCAAGTGCATAATCTATGGTCGTAATACATACCTCAATGTGTGCCTCATCACCAAAAAAAATGAATGTTATACATAATGTCAGACTTTTGACTGATTTTGAAGGAGCTAGTCACTTCAAATTTTTTCTATTTTTCTTTAAATTACAGATAAATATTTAACTCAAATTCAATGATGAACAATCAAATTATGACAACAGGTGCACTAACAGAACTAACAGATAACTTCTGCTGATGATAATGCATCTGTTTTTTGATTTGTTAATGTGAAATTGGAAGTAAAATGTTTCAATAACAGAAAGTAAGTTAAACTAGTTTATTATAAATACAAGTATAATTCTCAAATACTCTGAAAAGTCACGAGTTGTGTTCATATTTAGCGAGATTCTACTTTGAGGATTCACAATTCTTAGCCAACAAAAACGAATGCTGCAACTATAATAAATCAAATATATCAATCAAAACATACTATAAAATTACTCTTCAGAAGTAATTAAACAACAAAACAAACAAAATCTAACTGAACTTGATAGAACCATGATTTTCTTTTACATGTACACAGATATGTGGAAGGTGTGCAGAGTTTTTTTTGGTAGAAATATCATAATTAGAAAATATTATAATATTAGGGGGATTATATAAAACCTATTATAATTCAAAGCATGTTTTTACTAAAGTTAATAATGATACGAGTACATCACCACAAACTTGAATCGTTTGCTCAAATAGTCACTCTCAGCTATTGTCTCAATATCAGTCTAATTAAAATATTAGCCAGCTTTGATAATTGCCAACTTCAAAAATACAAATCAAACGTACCACATTTTACTTAACTATTTATGAGCAAATGGTGGTCAAAAGCGTTATGTAAATGCAAGATATGCTTGGCTTATTTATGTAACTAACTCTAATGAAGGCTCCTTGGGGTCACCAGACCTGTCTAAAAGAAAGTTAGCCAATCATTTTGGGAGACACAGAGAAACCAAGAAAACTGAGAGTACTAATACAACTCCTCTCTTCTATCACTCCCAGCACACTGTCCTCTACTGCACGGGATGTTCCTGCAGCTTAAAAATTTGGAATACTTTCTACCTATGAGACATGGAGGTAAGGTATGCAAGCTGTAACACACCAATTTAGGATAAGAAACCTAAATAATATCAATGCGAAATATTTGATTCACCACACATGTGGTTTACCATGTTGGTTTTTTCATTAATCTCATATTTCATCAAAATATTTGATATGTAATAAACAATCAAGCCAATTATGTACAAATGGAAAGATGCCTGAAACAGATTTAGGTAAAATAGTAAACTTAGGACTGTCCAGCTCTCTGCACTCTCCAACTCAGGTTGTGGTATAAGTAATATTAATTTGAATCCATAAATTTAGTTACTAAAACAGTGAATGTATCCTAAGCACCTTATGTCTATACACACAGCTTTCCATGTATTTTTTTATCTCAAGTAATCCAGGTACTTGCTTTCAGAATTGCTTTAAGACCATCACTGTAGCTATATGGCCAACTTTTTTACTAATTAGATTTATTTAGACTACTTATTTTTTTCATAGTTGCTTTTGACTTCAACATATTTTTCATAACGTTAAACTAGTTTCTTCATTCCCTTTTCAAAAAATTGGAAATTAAATCCCTGCCAGTGATTTAAAGCAGTCACACTATTTTTCAATTTGTCATTATCATCACACCTCTTCAATGCAAGTCAGAGTTGCTTTCAGGGTGAAGAAAGCGAAAATAATCACTAGGCGCTAGATTAGGGCTATAGGGTAGATGATTAACAATTTCACAACGAAATCGTTTCAATTCACTCACTTTGAGATATACTGTGTGTGTCATGGAAAAACAAAATTCTGCGGGACAGTATCTCACATAATTTATTTCGTACAGTTCTAACAAGCAAGACACCTCTTTTGTCCCAAAAACGGTAGCCATGAACTTCTTTACTGAACATTCTTGTTTAAAATTGTATGGTTTTGAGAATGGTGAATGCTGTCATTGTATTGACTGCTGTTTCTTATTGACAAATATAGATTTCATCTCCCATAACAATGTGATCACACAATTCATCATTCAAATTGGATTGCTGCTCATACTTTAGACTTGGATAAATAAATATTTGTGCATTCATTATAAATGGTTGAATATACACAATTAACCCCACTATGACTAATTTAATGTTGCTAACATCAGACTATTGATTCACATAAACATGCTTTTCTAGCACCATCTGTTTGTGAAAAATATAAAGTAGTAAATAAAAATTGAACTTTATTTTTAAAAAACATGCCTAGTGGGCTTTGTTACATTCTTTAAATAAATGTTAAGGTTTTATAAATGTTTTCGTTATTTTATTTTCCTTTCATAATTATGTTAAACTAAAATTAATTCTTTGTTAAAAGACTATAATCACACATTTAATGTGTTACAAAATGCTACTAATCTCTAGTTATCTTAAATTTGGATGTTAATTCCACAAGTTGTAATTAACCCCAAACATACAGCTTATCCAACATTTTTAAATCTGGCCCAACCAACCACCACATTAGGCTGGATAGTTGAGTGCTTACTGTAATCAGTTTCATATACGTAATAACATATAATACATAATCTAACATCTGTAAAATGATAATACAAAACAATATAAAAACACTATATTACGGTAAATAATAGTAAAATTTGTAGAGTAATCAATGATAATTGAATGAATATGGACTGTAACTTTTTACCGGTTACAAGCTTACCTGAACTAAGCCTTAAAAAGAGTACAGCTAACAGTTTTCTGTAAGGAGAATAAATTGGTAGGATTTCTCATAAAGACTTGAAAGAAATGCCAGTCAGTTGGAAATTTGAATTTTGCCGATAAAGGTTATACCCATTGAAGTTGAACTATAGACATTAATGTTGTCTTGATAACACTTGAAAGTTGAAAAAGTAATATTCTTTGTGTCCCTTGCATACATTCACTGCACATCTATGCTGACCATAGATATGAGATACTAAACTTCTATGTCAGTTGGTTTTTAAGATTGCTAGTCTTATACTTATTGGTTAAAAATTAACAATTACAAATTATTAGATGTATCAACTAAAACAAAATAATATATAAAATTAAACTTAACTTTACCCAACAATATTATTAATTTAAAAATACTTCATTAAATAATCATTTACCTTAATTCAAGTTTTTGTTATATTATAACTTAGCAGAATTGTATAATAGTTTATTTAAAAATAATAAAATAATGACTAATTGATGGCTAATTATTAGTGATAATGACACTAATAATATTGATGGCTAATGTAGCTTATGTATAAATTGTATGGCAAGTGTAGAAGTCAAAATCAATTTCAATAAAGATTGTTTGACAAATTTCAAATAAAAATCAATATTAAGCACTATTCAACAATATTTTATTAATTTAATCAGGCGAAGTATTGTGAAACTCTTGCAAATCACAGTATAATTGAGTTGTGTTATTATATATTTTTAGAAAAAACCCATAGTCTACATTTGTCCAGTTGAAATCTTGTTTCAATTTTTCTTGGCAATATTCTGTTTGCGGAATGTATGGGTACGGTTGATTTGTTTCCAGATAATCACTCAACGCTTCATGTGTATACTTTTTGTTTGATTTTGCCATATTTAATAATTGTTCAAGGTCTTTATTATATTGAAGAAAATCTTTTATTAATAAATCACCTCCTTTGTTTGGTACATTTTTAAATATATTAAACAATTGCTCTCCAAAATCTAATATGTGTTCTACTAAATCTTCAGCTTTTGCTAGAATTGCTTCTCCTCTGGCAACTTCAGAACTATTTCCTGGAGGGTCTTCATCAATATATTCTGGTTCATGAATATTGGCTTCTTTAGCCATGTCTTTTAATTCCTGAAGTGTGTATTCCTTATACATGGGTTCACTCTCTTCTGAAGATAAATTAGTATAAGATTTTTTTGAGTGTAATGAATTTTCAGTTGTGGATGATAGGTGTGTATTGGTTTGGTGAGAGATGTTAGATTTAAAAACAATATTTTTGTTTTTATTGGTTTTATTGTTAGTAACAGTAATACTATTTTTTTCAAAGTTTGATTTACTTTCATGTTCAATTATATTTCCTTCAAAAATAGTATTGTTTACTCTATTTGTTTCAAAATAAGTTTTGTTTTTATAGTAAATACTTTTGTGGTTATCTGGGGCAAATTTTAGATTTGTTGTATTATTGTAAAGTTTATTGACTCCACACTTTTCATGTTTTGTATAACTTTTATTTGTAAGAGCAAGAATAATTTCTAGAATAAAGACATTGAAAACTATACTTATCATCAGTTTCGATTTCATATTAGATATACATTAACTTTACTTTATCACTTGAAAAGCATACATATTGATTAAAATCAAAATTAGCATATTTAATAAGAAAGCATTATTAGTGTAGATTAAATAAATGTTCAATTAATCAAATTTTGTAAATGAGTTATTTAAAAAATACAATAGATAGAAATAATAAGTACCATTTATAGTAATTTCAAAAGGAGATTAAAATTTAGTTCAGGTGAACAATTCAGTTTCCTCCACTTTGAAGAAGTTATTATAAAGTACAATAAATATATAACCACTGTCTTTTATTAACCATGATATTAAAAAAAAAAAAAAAAAAATTATTATTGATTTTGGACTATAAAATAAATAACTGGCCTGAATTATTTTAGGATATTCTGCAAACCTCATTCTATTTACTTCTGTTTTTATTTTAGTTTCTAATGAATTTTGTAGTACAGTATTTCTCAGCACAGACAGATAACTTTAAATAAGTAATAACGAGAAAGTTAATAAAACAATTAAAATTAACAACATATTTATAAATAAAATCATCAAAATTGATAAGAAACCATATGCTCATTTCTTGTCCATTGTTTGTAATCAATTAAAATACTATACCCAGTACATTTTGTTTAAAGTAAATAATAATACATTTTGAATACCATATAGTGCTATTGCTTGAACATCTATAAAGATGTTCCATCTTTCTGGCAGTTGTGGTACGTACTTAACAATTTTGAAATAAAACTTGATATTTTTTTCATTTCACACTATTCTAAATACTTAAAAATAATGTGTGTCAGGACATCTGGATGCCAATACATATAAATCTGCATTATAAATCTGCAATTGTGTTTACAGCCAAAATAGCTGTATAGTGAAACTGCACAGACTGGACAGCTGAAGTGATTGTCATGGGAATATAAAATTGTCTTCTTTAAGTAGTTTAGTTGTACACTGAAAAGACCTATTTTTGAATTTTGACTTTTTATGTTAACCCTTTGCGCTCGAAGACGGTATTTATAGTTTGTCCTCGTCGCTCGTATGGCCAGCTGTACTGGCCGCCGCCATTTGCGTGTCAGGCCGTATTCATTTTTGCTATAATGTCCTCACAACTCGTATGTCCAGCAGTACTGGCCAAGATAGAATACGTATATCGCTCGAATGGCCAGTACCACTGGCCACTTGACAAATATGATATTTTCTAATATTTTATTTGTGTTATATTGTCTGGTGAGTACTGAAACCTACCGGACAACTCTTGAAATAAATAATCACATGTTTTCATTTTTTTCGCGGCAAACAGTGCATACGGTAATTTTATACGAGTAAATTAGTTCAGTGAATGACATTGCAGTGTGTATGTGATTTAACTGTCTTACATTTTATGTTGTCAACCAGCTGTAAAGTGTTTTTATTTTGTAAATATTTGTAAATAGTATTAGTAAGTATAAATAAAACAATTTTAATTGATCTTTACTTGTTCATTAAATGTGAAGTAGTTTATGTATGAATATAACATGACTGTAAAATCCTACTTTATAACAACTTATTTAGTTATGTGTGTTAAAAATATACATATAAAAGTTAAATTTCCCAAACGTATGTTTATCTTAGTATTAGTAACTATAAATTAAAAAATTTATATATATTATATAGTATATATATATATATATATATATGTAAAGCGAGGTTCGAGTCGCGTGGAGAAAGGGGTTCTAACTTGCAAAAGTAGCAAGGCGCATCCGCGGCAAGTGACACCCAACGTGGGGTTCGAACTCGCAAAGTCGTTAGGCGCATTCGCGGCAAGTGGCGCTCAACGTGGGGCTCGAACTTGCAAAAGTCGTTAGGAATTCGCGGCAAGTGGCGCCCAACGTAGGGCTTGAACTCATACTTACAAAAGCCAAGGTGTGCAATAGCTTTGATTAGAAAAAGGGTAAAAGTGAGTATCTTGGTCTTGTCCGCGATTGTATAGAGACAAGAACTCCTGATGAGGGACGTTCCAAAGCGAGGTTTGAGTCGCGTGGAGAAAGGGGTTCGAACTTGCAAAAGTAGCAAGGCGCATTCGCGGCAAGTAACACCCAACGTGGGGCTCGAACTCACAAAATCATTATGCGCATTCGCGGCAGTGTGTGTGTGTGTGTGTGAGGCGTGTTACCTATTATTGATTTCATCCCTTTGTGTCAGATGTAGCAGCAGCATTGTATTTTCATTCTTTATATTTTTAATATAAATATATTTATTTTTGAAATAGTTAAAGTGCGTCTATTAAGTAATGAGACTGTGTTTCTACTTAAAGAGAAAGTAGTGAGATCTTTGACAGAGACCTTGGATGTGCCTGAACCTGTATGACAAACATCAACACTTTGGCCAAAATAATGCTAAGTTTAAAAGTTGAGCAAGATATCATTTAAAAATCTTAGTATAATTGAACAAAACACAAATGGATTGTTTTCAAAGGCTTACTGAGGTTTAGAGGAAGACTGCATATTTTATTAATGAGTTTGCTTGAGTGGTATAAAATATTCAATGAAGAACGTTAGAACATTGAAGGTGATGAATGCCTTGGGCGACCTTCCATTTTAAGAATCGAAGAAAATGTAAACCAAATTAATCAAATTGTCGAGAAGACCACTGACTTAATATTTGAATGATAGCTGAAACCAGGAACATTGAGAAAGACATTGAGCAGAAAACTTTACTTGAGGATCTCAAAAATGACTAGAACTGTGAAAAAATGATTTCATTCTACATAAAAACAACGAAACAGTTTTGGGCAACAAACACATTACTTCACTAGAAAATCCTCCAGATTATACAGTTTTAGGTACTATGTGACTTTTTCTTTTCCTTAAAAGTTAAAATTGTACTTAAAGGATCATGTTTTGAGTCAATTGGTGCAGTAAAGAAGTATTGACTTATTAATACAACAGACAGGAGCTGATTTACTCTATGTTTCAACCAGTGGAAAACAAGACTATATCAGTATATAAGTGCAGTTAGGTACTAGATATATTGAAGGGTCTATCATTAAAATTATAAATCAAGGCGAGTTATTGTATTAATCTTGCTATTGAATATCCTCGTATATAAAAATTATTATAATTCATGTACAATTATATTTTTTGTCCTTAAAATTAATGCAAATAGTTTTTTTTTTAATAAGCTAAACAAATTATTTTACTCTTCCAAATGCTTGATGATAAGATAGATAGGATGGTGAAACAACAAAAGACATTTCACCACTGATTTCTGACAGTTTCCAATGTGAAATATCACTGTTAAGCCTCATAAGCCACCACTGTAGATCTGCTATAAATAAAATCCAGTCAAGAATTTAACTTCTTTCTTCATAATTTAGACTTATTTGAAATATTTAGTTTGGTGCTGTACAAGTTAATGATCATGGTATGTTGTAACCGTTAATATTTTTATGTTTTTTCTTACTTTTCTTAAGAAAGACAAAATACTACATAATAAAAGTGTCAAGTTTAAAATTACCTTTATTTTGTTGAACACCCTTAACCACAATTAAAAAGAAAAATAGAAGTTTGAAGGAATTGATATTAGTATAAGTTAAATCTTAAGATACAATTATAAACTTTATACATGTATTTAGTGTAACCTGCTGCTACACAGAACACAAGACAAGTATATAAGCTATAAAATTAATACTTCTTTCTAAATAATAAGTCCCATCGAACCAATATTATTTAAAAAATGTACTATCATTTTTAAAAAATTAATTAAACTTGAAAAAGGTTCATGGTAAGGAGTTGCCACAAAATGATATATTGAAAATCAGTTCTATATTTAATGCAATATTGAAAACTGGATACTACCCTGGATCCATGCTCCAGGGGGCCCAAATTATTTTAATTCCAAAACCGGGTACTGTATTTGAAAAATTGTTTTATAAAGACTAAAACCGTTGTTTTTTAACCTTATTCCCAAAATCCAATTTAGATATTGGACGCAACATTCAACTACAAGACAAGTACATTTAGTAGTTAATTAATCAAGCTTTTGATTATAAAAATACTGTTGAATCATAATGTTAGGCATAACTCAAGTATTTGATGAGGTGTGGTATACTGAACTATTATATAAAATTAAAATTACTTTTGCATACAGAAGTTTTCAGATAGAATATCAAAACTACACTTTATGTAATAAAATCCGTGTGCCACAAGGAAGTATAATTAGTTTTTGGATACACCATTAATATAATAGTAATGTAATGGTTATGATAGTAAGTTATCTATATATTACCAATTTATCAACAAGCTCTGACTCAACAGTAGCTACACATGTAGATGATACAGCTGTATTAGCTGTGGATAGTGAGCCAGCAGTAGCATCACCAACATCTGCAAACTTATCTGGAGCAACTTCAATGTTGGTTTAAAAGTTGGAGATTAAAGTTAATGCAACAAAGAACAGCAATGTTACTTTAAAAAAAAAAGAGAAAAACCACTCCTCCAACAAAATTGAATGCTCAGTTGTTAATGCAAGTTGATGACGTCAAATATTTTAGAATAAATCTTGACCACCGAATGACTTGAAAAAAAAAATACATATAAGCAAAAACTTATAATATAACTTAACTTAAAAAACTTAAAAACTTAATATGCAGCTTAACTTAAAATATAATCAAAACATGCTGCTTAGATATCAATCAAAACTCTCAGTTGTAAGGAAATTGATTGTATACAAGCAATTCTTAAACCCATATGGAGTTATGGTATAGAACTGTGGGATACATCAAGAAATTCAAATTTAGAAGTTCTGGAGTATTTACAATCAAAGCTATTAAAAGTCGTCTTCAAAATTCTTTCCCATGTTAGCAATAACTTAATATCAAACAAAAATTATCAACTGTATCTAATTATAAGTGTTAATTGTACTTTTTTTAAACCGATTACAACATTGCAATAAATAAATTTAAACTATAAAATAAATAATTATAAAAAATGATTTTTGGTAATCAATTTTCAATTTATTCTAGACAATTAAAAGTTAAATTAAGTAGGCCTATTTCTCATATCTTTTATTTGAAGGTGTGCTGATTTTGTATGGATTGGAGACACAGGCTTACCTTGGAAAGTGTATCTGATAGTACACAAGTAAGAAAACAGACACAAATCACTTAAATTCTGAAATATTTTATAAACACTGTTCCCTTTATGAATCAGTACACAATATAAAAAGATAATTGAATTGTTTTAATATAGGATGGATCTGTGCTGAGTGTTGAACCACAAATTGTTTATTAATTTTTTTTATTAAGCCTGTTAGGAAAGAAAAAGGATAAAGATGATCATCTAAGATTAATGGAAGGGGTTTCTCTTTATTTTGTGACCCATTGATGAGACGGTACCCATATTCTTAGTTCTGAGGTGTTACAGTTTATAGGGAGTGATTTTATAATTTTTGTCTTGAAGCAGTTTGTAAATAAAAAAATTAATATCTGTGATTCAACGCTCAACACAGATTCATTCTAGATTAAAACATTTCAGTCTTGTTTTTATACTCTCTACTGAATGAGAAAGTGAACAGTGTTTACAAAATATTTCAGAACTTTAGTTTTTTTGTGTGTATTTTCTTACTTGTGTACTATTAGGTAATACTTAAGACCACTTTCCAAGGTAAGCCTGTATCTCCAATCCATAAAACATGAAAACTAATAGGCTATGTGTCCTATTAATTTCTAACTTATTTGAAAGTATGATATATTTGATGATTATACAAAAATTATGGTGCAATGACAAAATAACTTCATGCTATTTTTAGAAAGATCTTAGCTAAAAATTATGAAGTAAGATAATATGGAAGGAATGTTTTCTCCCAAAATTAAATAGAATAATATCATGATTAGATTGAATTTATATTTCAAAGATGGATAAGCTGACATAAATTCTCATACATATATTTGATATAATTTCTTTTCCCAATATATTTGTTTTGTTTAATTGAGGAAGTTATATTACTAAATATAAGATGTTCTAGATCTCGATCTATTTGATTTGTAAAACTTAATTAATTTAAAATTTAATATAAAATTCACTGTTACTGTTGTAAAATATCAAACCACAAAAACAAACATCACAATTAAAGTTAATTAATAAGATTTTTCTTTTGTTTAATACAATAAAATATAAAACTTGATTGCACTAAGGTACTTACCGGTACCATATTTTTGATAAATTCTTATAAAAGTTAATATATACTGAGATCACGACTTCTTTGATATGATATGTCATCTGTAAGGAAATTCATGGTGAAATAATTGCAGGTCAAGGTAGGTTTCAGTCGTATTTTTATAAATTTGTTTGAAATATTCATAGTCTTTGTCAGACCATCTGAAATTCATTTTGAACAGATCTTCACAAAATTCGAATTTTGCAACAGGAGGTAATGGATTATTTGGATCTAAATAATCTTTCACAATTCCATAAGTGTTAGCTTTATCATATTCTGACAGGTTTAAAAATGCATTCAGTTCTTTGTTATATTGAATCAAATCTTTTAATAATGAATCACCTCCACCAATAGGTACTTTTTCAAAAGTGTCATATAATAACTTTTCAAGAGCAAATAAATGTTTTTTTAATTTATTGGCTTCTCTTTCAACTTCTTCTCCTCTTGCCATTTCAGAACTGGTTTCTTCAGTGTTTTCTTCAGTATCAAGATAATAACTATTTTCTTTTGAATATACTGGTGTAAAATTTCTAAAAGGTATAATGTGACTTTCTGCTTCAGATATATCCTTTCTATCTTTTCCCAAATGTAGAGGTTTTTCAACTGGTACTGGTTTGTAACTTCTTGTAAGGTTAGTTTTGTTCAATGTTTTAATACAATTTTTATTTAAAGCAAATTTATTTTGTGTGTAAATATTTATATCTGTTATTGCTGATTGGTTATTTTTATTGATAGTTTCTTTTCTTTTTGTGACATAATCATTACTTTTTATACTTTCAAATTGTTTATCTTGTACATAAATAATGGTGTTATTCTCATCAAAATTTGTTTCTATTTTATTCTTATCTTTTTTTGTAGTATTTAAGATTGAAAATGAAAAAGTGATGAGAAAGAACTGTAACAGAACTTTTAAACTGGGTGTCATAATATTACTTTTTATTATACTAATATTATGATTTAAAATGCTCTCATAGATCAGAATAAAATACAATTTAAAAAACACATAACATTAGAACGATGTATATTATGTAGATTAATGCACAATTCTCTATTATGTTATTAATTTATAATGATTATAGTTGCAATAAAGGGATATATTGTACTTCAATTATTGTTTCAGAGATTAGTGATTGATTACACTCATAGGCTATGAACAAATATATATTAAAATGTGTATAATAAGTGTAAAATATTCAAAGTTTTATCTGAAACAAATGTTATCTTTTTTGATAGATTAGGATTTAATATATTTAAATAAGAACATTACACTACAGATGTAGAAACTGTTAGGAATAAAATTCCAGTTTTCGGGTTCAAGAAAAATAAATAAATGAGCTAAGCAAAGAATGGTTGAGTATTAAAAGTGTATGTCATTGTATTAAAAATCCAGGATCCTAATATCATCAATTTTACAGTCATATTTTTATGTTTCTCTAATACCAGCAAAATATTGATTCTAATTCATACATACATATATATATATATATATATATATATACCGGTATTGCTTTATAACATTTTCCCCTTAATACTTTGACATTCATAAACATGTAAAATGAATATGAAATAATGACCTAATTTATCAATATAATATTTTAAGTTTTTAATTCAGAACTATCCCAATGATTATGACAAATTTGTGAATTGTCAATGATATTTACTACATTTCTTTCTTAACATATGATTACCTAACTTTTGTACTCTGTCATAATTATTGCTTCTGTTCTGATGTCTACAGAAGAGACATAGAATTTTTCTACTCTCTAGTTTGAATCCAACTTAATCTTAAATCCTAACAAAACTGTATACTATAGTTCAAGTGGAAACCAGTTGGACTGGGGAAGTATAGAACCATGAAAGCCAGTTCAAGTACATTAATCTTTCAGGAGCAACAGCTAAAATCTTAACTGAAATTAGTCTGTATTTTATAACTATTAATGATTTACTCTTTAGGGCTTTTTTAATTTAACTATTTAGTCTGAACATTTTTCATTTAACACCAGTTTATGTTTTTATATGGTTTAGTTTTAAAACGGAACTGAAGTAAAACAAAATGTAATAAATAATGAAAAAAATATCCCATTTAGTACTCACCTCCCTTATTCCTACATTACTTCATTTGAAACTACTACTATTTTCTTCATAAAAGACAATCGAGACCACCAGTAGATCAAATTAACATATTTAGTTTACAACATTTAATGAATGTGAACAATCCCTTAGATATCAAAACAGAGCTATGTTCACATTTTGAATTTGGACTGGCATATCCCCGTTTTTTTTTTTTTTTTTTGTCCTAGTGAACTGGAAGTCTTTTCCAAAGCATGGATTGGTGCCTAGTTTTTGGGTAATTATGAAAAAAAACATGATTTGTCACAAATTATTTCATTTTCTAAATTGTTAGGAATATATTCAATGTTTTACAGGATTCAGCATAAATGTTCATTCAATTTTCCTTCTGCTCAAGAGTTAAAAGTCTCACCAACAACTTCGACCACACTTTTTCCATGTAAAATATATTAAACAGTTTTTTTAAAATGTTTGCAATTCAAATTCAGCAACTACTCTAAAAATTTTCCATATTATTTTGCCAAATTAAAAACATTTTACCGTCTGTTTTTCATGTGTAAGAACGATCAGAGTGTTGATTGTTTCCAATTTGTAAAAATCTAAGTTTGTGAGAGACATTTCACCATACACTTTTTTTAAAGAAATTTGAATTGCTGTAGGATATTTTCCAAATTTTATGAATGATTTTACATTGACACATTGATTAATGTTAATACATTCAATCTGTGAGGTTATTTCAAACAAAGAGTTAAGCCAATTAGCAAATTTTGTTGTACTAGGTTTGAAATTTAATGGTAGAAGGAGTGAAGACCTTACTGCTTGCTATTGTCAAGGTCACAGGAAACAAAATCAGTTTGATTATTATAAACTCACATCTGTATAACTGAACAAAATGCTATTGTAACTGTGCATTTTGTGTTTTAACAAATCTGGAGATAAGGATCCAGAGTTGAAAAAGTAATAATTAGTATACTAAATTATTTGTTCAAAATTACAAAAATAAAGGTGACAAATAAATATAATGATAATATATAAATAATGCTAAAAAAACATTACCACTATTTGATTTGATCATGGTAATACAAAAAAATAATATAGATATTATCATTTTGTATATTAATATTTCTACAAAAACTTTCTGTAAGGAACTAAGGTCTTTTCCACTAAGAACTGGTGTTTTCCACCATACCACTCCTTATATGCACAGATACAAATCACTAAACTGAAAAAGACAAATACAAACTGTAGTCTACATCAGCTTACAGTGTCAACTATCTAGTTATTGTCATCAATATATTCATTCATCATTAGAGATTCCACTTCATTGTTCACCGACTGCTTAGCATATTTTATGAAATTCAACTTCAAGAAAAAATATTTCATATTTTATATACCGTACTAGTTTTGCTATGGGGTACAAAATATTTTGAAATTTATAAAAATAAATTTATATCAATAAATAAATAATATTGTTTTAAAACTGAGGATGTTGAATGTACAATCATTAACTGAAACCATACCACTCCATAAAACCAAGTTTAGAAAAGATTCATTAATTTATGTCTAAATCTTTTTCATAAAACAGCTATCATAGTATTATGAAAAACTTATTTTTAAATGGAAATCTAATATATTTTTTGAGTGTGTTTCAAAATTATCCTATGACCAATATAAATATATAAAAACACATAATAAACCATATATTGTAAATTTTTACTTAAAAATTTATATATATATATATATATATATATATATATATTATCAGTCAAATCACTAATAAACTTGGTAAACTACTAATTATAAATATAGGCATTGGGATATGATACATACAAAAGGATTAATTGAAGAGTTAACGGAATGGTATGAACTATGAATTATTTCTTATTTATCGAATAAACAATTTCAGACTTTTAGTCAGGTATACATCAGACCTAAACACCAAGATATCATCCATTATTTTTATGCAAAGATTTTTGTCAACATGTAGTATTTGTGCAATGTAATGTTGATTGTAAATTTAAAATATATTATTAAACTTCTTATAACCTACAATTTTATCGTAAATACCATGCAGTAACTTGCCAAATAATTAAAACAGTTGGGAATTCTAGTCAGAATATAATATTGGCAACCTTACCTCCAATGTGTGAAAAATTTCATAAAAAATCAAATTGTACGCACTTTTTATTCTTGTAATAGTTTCTGTATTTTTTATTACAGTGGAGATCTGAGTAGTTTAGTATCTTTTAAATTACTGATATCTTTGTCACCCAATGAACAAAAAACAAAATGTGTTAAAAATGTAATTATAAATCAGAAAATACAATTTAATATGTATAGTTTATGTTATTTTACAAGAGCCCCTACCCCACGGAAGCAGAATATATGTTATAAAATTATTCCAAATTTAATGTGATGTCACAAAATTTATAATTAAGTATAATCATAGAATAGATTATCTATCATACACCTCATTCATTCATCAAAAAGAAATGTAGGTTTTGTAAACAATAATAGTGTAATCACCATATAATCATATTCACAAATTGTATTCATATCCATAAAGCATCATTCTGTTTTAAATATTGTAAGATAGCATAAAATACTCACCAATAACATTCAATAGTATGAATACTATAAAAACTTCTAAAACATTAAGAAAGCTCCAATTTGTCCAAAAAGGAAAAACTTAATGTTGTTAAATATTCATCATTCCAAAAAAGACAGTTATATATATATATATATATATATATATATATATATATATATATATATATATAAATCCTTCACTGCTCAAATTCATAACTTCCCACTTCAGAGCCACAGTGTATAACATCTATTAGTTTCAAACATCAAAGAATTCTTCCATCTTTGTTTTCATGATTTTCCAATTTATCAAAAGCATTCATGAATTAGAAACACAAGACCAAATAATTTAATTATAATTCATGTAAACAATCTTGTCCTAGGTGTATATTTCAAACCCTGAACTCTGAACCTAATTTGAGCATTTTAATAATGCTAGTTTTTAATTTTGTTATTTGTTTGTCAACAAATTATCAAATCTGTTGTGTAACCATCTGTTATTACAGGATTGACCTTAATTTTAACTTAATTTCCAAATTCAATATTCCTGTTAGCCGAGACATACTATCAAAGCACCATATTACCGAAAGGTGAAACATTAGAGTAGTTCCACCTGTAATCTTACTAAAAAAGAAGGGTTTGATTTTACTAATTAAGAAAGAAAGAAGAAGCTAAGTGCTATTACAAGTTGGGCGCTATTGTAATTAGTTAATTACAAAAATAAATTGAAAAAAAATTTTTTTTTTAATATGAAATTTAAGTTTAAAAATTTATTAAGTTAAAAATCTCTAGGGTCGCAAGTTCTTTATCAGAGTACTTAGCAGGATATTGGCATGAAAGAATAGAAATCATTTTTGTTCTGAAATAACACATAATATTTATTAAACACATTCACATAATAAACATAAATATACAAAATTGGAGCAATCATATGCAATATCTTATCTTAGTACATCATAATAAACGTTTATCATTTAAATGATATTGATATAAAAAAAATCAAATAGAATTTAGAATAAAGACTTTTCTTTGTAATTCTGAAATTGAATATATTTTTTGTTTATTTAAATGAATTTTTTAAGAAAGAATTTTATTCCTTGAAATTAGATTAAGCTTCATAAAATTAATTATTAGAAAAAGACTATATCTCAATATTTTTATACTCTATAGTATGAAACCTAGTCCTATATATCATGACTCAAATTGCCAAATCAAAACTTATATCTAACATAGAAACATTTTAATCATATTATACAAAAACATGATTTTAGAATGAAAGTCTTAACATGTATACCAGTCATATTCTTCCTAATTAAAAACACATTCCTTTTTAGACGCTTCGCTTCGTTCTCCGGAAATGTCTTGTAGCCTTGTAGTCAATGACTCTGGTCCTATGTATAGACGCTGACGTTGTCCATTCGCCTTCTCGTTTTACAAAATATATTTTTTATTATTCAAATAATGAAATAGCTATTAGTGTTATAATATAGACTGTTCTATTTTAACACCTTACGGTTTTGTCTATACTTCACGATTCGATTGTCTTACTTTTTGTCAAATATGTGCATGCTATTATTCTTACCATCTTTATACATTACCGATCAAAAGTTCACACTTTAGATTAAGACGTGTAGTACTTTGATAATTCTTATTTTGATCCATAGTCTTGAAAACACTCCTTTTAAAACTCAAACCTTTAGACTGAAATTGCTAGCAAATACAAAAAAGCACATGGTATATATTATTTGTTTGTACAAAGAGACTCTCGTTTGTAACTCTTTAATACAGTGTACTCCGGAGAATTTCAAAATAATATACAGAATCCAATTTTCTGAAATGTACATATAATTATTTATAATAGATTTCATACAAAATTAGAATATTTCCTGAAAATACAAAAATACATAAATCATCACATATTTTATAATAACCAAAAATTATAATTCATTAATATTTTATTCATGATTACTCTTATGATTAATAAAATATTTTTCTATTGTTAGAAACCACGTGACATTTCTGCAAACACACTATCCAAGTTTCATTAATAAACTGTAAGTTCTAGTTATTTTTATGTTTAAATTTGTTATAAAACATAATTTGAGCATGTTATACCAAGCATGCCAATATTCACTGAAGCTAAATTCTGTATAATACTTAAAACTTTCATTTTATTCGAATTATTTCCTCGTTCAAACCACACGTCGTCTTTCAAACTCACATCCCATCTCTCTAAAAAAATAACTTATTCAGTTTTACATCTCACTTCCCAAATAATCACTATTGGTTACTTTCTCTTTTACTAAAAACAAACTTATTAAGTCACATGATTTTTCTTTAAACACAAATTCTTGTTCTTTTGAAAACATTTTCCTCCTTCCACGGTACGGCTTTATCTAATTTGTCATATTGGAAATCACATCCTATTTCTCTAAAAGTTTTCTCACTGACAAAATCCTGCTTTGTCACTGTCTCCCCACCTTTACACATAACACTGATGTCGCATTTCTCTTATAACTATTATATACGTTTTTATTATTAACACATTTTTAACAAGTTTCTCTGACCATTTAGTACTAATTACTTTCTTTATTTATTTTATTCAATAACAGAATACATTTCCTGTTTACTGCCTTAAGCCAAACTTATTTTCTATTCTAACCAAGATTACAAAACTGAAAATGTACACTATTATAATGTATTGCATATGTTATTGGCACAATATGACCAAATCAACTCTAAAAACTAACTTATAAACTGAACAGTTAAATAATAAATTGACTTTCAAAACAAACTTTTAAATAACAAATTGACTCACAAAATGATTAGCTAAATAATAAAATTGGTTTCCAAAACACACAACTTCAGTATATGTCCCAATTCTTACAAGATTATATCATTGCAATTGCTTCAAAATTTGGCAACAAAATAAAATATTGCCTGATATGGTGGAAGTCAAGTTTGATAATTGGTTTCAATCCATTATAGAATCATTTGAATGCAGTTTATCTGAAAACACACTAACATCAAAAGTTTAAATTGACACCGTGGTACAGGCGAATCATTCACAAATATTAAAATTGCAGGAAAACACACCCGATCGAATCCAATCAATTGCATTTTTCTGTGGTAAAATGTTTAATCTATAGAAAAAAACATTATTAAAGTACAAAGTGAATTTGAAGATAAATGGAATAATCACATAACCATTTCTTTATTTTAGACAATAAGTTCACAAGGGAAATGAATCAAACCATCAAACCCAACACAATATTCCACTTACTCACATTAACTGCACCGAAAATAACAATAGCTCTAACTGAGAATTAGTTGTACCTAAATTTAAAGGATACAAAAAATTGATTGAATACCTTAGGAGAATCACTAACTACATAAATAAACTGATGACTAGACATGAACAATTCCATTTACAGGAACCTTTTGTACTAGTGTATATTTTCAGTTTGGTGATCTTAGATTGAATGGAGAATACGTTTAACTCAATGCAACAAACAAGAAACGTATTTTGTTTTTTGAATAAAAAGAATAGAGAACAAATTAAATAAAGAAAGTTATTAGTATAAAATGATCAGAGAAATTTATTATAGATATGTTAATATTTAAAATAGGTATCATTTTAGTTGTAAGAAAATTGCTACGTTAACATTTTGAAACATAAAGGACTAATGCTGTTGCCAACTGAGTGGAAGTTAGTCCGATCTGGACATTCAGAGAGAGAAGACGTAAGAAAAAATAAGTATGTTTGACGAGACAATGTCGAATCGTAGAAAAAATGTTTTTATAAAAGAACAAGAGTTTTAATTCATAAAAGTATTCAAGTTGTAACATTGTAAATTTTGAGTTTTATTGGTTTGTATAGAATATCGTATGTTTGAATGGGTAAAAAGCTGAACATAAAATACAATGGGGGTATGTATATGCGAAGTAACGGCAAGGAGGAACGGAACAACAAAAGAGTCCATACAATTATCATTTATAACTTAAGAAAGGACAAAATTTGAAAAAATATAAATGATGAGAAATAATTAGAGAAACGTATAATATGTTTAGATATAAGTAGAATAGCAAGAACTATTGTAATTGAACGAAATGTAAAATACTACGATCAAAAAATCACAACTTCAAGCATCAATAACTCACAAACCAAGCAAGCTACGACGAAAAACTAAAAAGTTAATTCCGTTATAGGACCAGGAGAATAACTTTAGTGGATAAGAAATTTTAAAAAAGACTTAGGAAAAAAGTTAGTTTGTGAAAAAATGGACAATCGTAGAAAGTGCGGTAACTCAAGAAATACGCGGCTGAAAACGTCGAATCAAGTTTGTCAAGACCCTCAAGAATGTGGAGAAGAGGAATCTGAAGAGAAACTGAAGATCGGACCAACTGTTCAAAAGTTACAGCAAAAAGAACGAAAAAGGGTTATTATTCAAAATTTTCCAGATTTGACAGGATAGATCAGATCAGGTAGTGTGACGGCATTACCAACCCGTCAACGGAGAAAACCAAAATAGTAAAAAGATTAAAATATCAATTGAAAGGGTTTTTAATGAAAAATAATTTATAAAACTAATACAATAGAAGAAAACTATGCCTAGGACAGCTATTAGCAGAAAAATTACGGAGTAAGTCAGCTGAAAACTTAAAAATCAACAGAAGAGACATTTCTTCGCTAAAGGGAGAAAAGTGGTTACCTTTTGCGGGAAACTTTCCCACAAGAAGGGAGAGCCAAAATTATTGGTCGTAAGATCGATACTCTAATAAAAGTTGCCGACGAGGAAAGACGTAATTTTAGTCACTCTACAAATTTTTCTAAAACTTCAATAAATCTTAAAACCAAGTATTTTATGTAGTAAAGTAACTTATAAACATTAACTATTTTGAAAATCAAAAAATAAGAAGATAAATCTACATGGAAGACTAATCATCTAGGAATCGTAATTACTACCAGCAGTCAACAATTGTAACATAACCTGGAGTTGGAAAGGAGATAATTCGAAGACACTGTTAACCATCTACAGCAAGGAACTTCACAACTTCAAGACCTTCATGTTAAGTGTGAAGGTACACTAAATCTATAGAATAATTCATAAAAAGTAAACTCATTTAAATTGAATAAATTCATTGGGGAAATTTTAAATATATTAACTTTAGTAGATTAAAGTAAACTCTGCTTTGGTCTAGTATAAGTGTTCAAACGTAAATACGACTATTTCAGTCAAAGGAAAAACTATTTGTAGTCCTAGCTGGAATAGTCTAGCAATTTTAAAATTTGTACAAATAAATAAGTATTTTGTGCACTATTGATATTGTGTAAAAAGATTTTGTTTGTGTTTGTTAAAAGATTAATTGTTTTAAATCGTTTGATAGTTTTAGAGTACATACAAATTTTTATGCTCAAGTGGTAATTCTTTTTATTAACCATAATGTTTTTTTAAACATTTCCTTCTCAAATATTTAGATAATTAAAAAGTTATTATTAAGGTGTTCTGGTATTTTATATAATAAAAATTATTATCAGAATTCAGGAGCGGATTTCTTCCAAAAGACACTTCTCCAGAGAGAGAGTGTGTTAAAGTTATAAAAGTAAATTCATTAAGCAAAGAAATAAAATTCAGAGAATTTTAGTAAATTCAGTTTCTAAGTTAATGAGAACAGACTCAGAATTACAAAAGCCAAGTCTTGCAATAACTTTGATTTAAGGTAAAACTGTAAAAGTGAGCAGTTTGGTCTTATCCGTGATCAAACCGACCCGAACTCCCAATCAAAAAAGCGCTGAATAAAAATAAAGAAAGGTCGAGCCGGGTACGTGGTAAGTGACATACAAAGTAAAGTTATGTCGTAATAATTCTTTGTAAAGTGATTTGTTATGACTAAGGAACAAATCAGTGCTGCCTACCAATAGTATTGGTCAGTAAAAAAAATAGGCAGCAAAGTTAATAAAACTGTGTATAATAGGAGACCAGTTTCAGTGAAAATACAACTAGGTTTAGTTTTTAACATGAACAGGAAAATAAGCGTTTTGTGTGAATGCTATACATTCTTTTATAAACAATACTCGTTGTTGTTGAACTGATAGTTTTGAACTATTAATAAAGTGAATTGAAACAGTATGAAGACTCAGAATAGTGTGGGAAATCGAGCTTCCTATCAGACAATACGCCACTTTTAAGTGTTTTGATAAACAGAAATAATACGATATGCAGTGTAATTAAACAACGTATTCTATTTGAAGAAATCAGCTTCAACATAAATACAAGTATGGTAAAAGGCACGATTTTGATTTGTATGTATTAGGTTAAGTATTATGTTGAACAATTACCAATAGTTTTCAACATGCTTTTTTGATATATATTTTTTTAAATTTCTATTGATGTCATGTCTATCTATAGTTTTCTGTTCTAAGTAAGTAAGCATCATGAAAGATAAGAGTATATGATTTTGATTAATGTTAAAATTAAAACTGGATTTGAAATATATAATATTATGAATGAATTATAATATTTTTCTAATTTTTCTAAAGAATTTAACTTTTTCTTTTAAAGTTGAAGTCATGATAGGAGTTTGAAGGATTCTATCTCAACTTGGATCAATCACTCATTTTAAATAATAAATAAATAAAATTTTTGTTAATATTTTTATGAAGGGGACATTGATGTTATGAAATGTTAAAAAATATATATCCTATATTAGATGAAAATGTGTAATCTAGACATGTGTATTTTTCATAATTGGTTTGTTTAAAATAAATAAGATGTTTGTTTCAGTATAAAAGACTTCTGCTTTCCATCCATATGTTCCATCAAGTACACTTTTTTAAAAGAATTCACGCCCCATTAGATTTAATAATTAAAATTAAATTTTGGTATTTATGCAATTGCCATGTCATAACACAGGTCAATAAATATTAGTACCTATAAACTAAAGTTAGTTTCATTTCTCTAAAATTAACACAAACGTCGCACAACGTGTGACATTTTTATTCACAGTAACTTCACTCTTCATTTTTCATATTATTACAAAGTGAATTAAGAAGTTAGTCGGATCTGGACATTCAGGGAAGAAGCACGCATAAAAAATAAGTATGTTTGTCGGAACAAAACCAAATCGTCGAAAGAAAGTGTTTTTTTCTAAAAAACTAAAAGTTACATTTAAAGAACTATTATGTAATTAAGTGAGTTAGTTTAAACCAGAGAGAAATAAACGTTTAAAGTAAAAAGACGTGATTGTATAATATGATGCAATAGACCAAAGTGTACTGCGAAAGAAGGAAAAAATAAATAAAAAAGGACAAGTATCTGAGTTTTTAAGAAAAACTGTGTCATTTGAATCATGTGTTTTGAACTAAAGACAAAGTGTATAATTGCGACTGTTACAAAAGTGAAAAGTAAATCTAAAAAAGTTATTTTTAAAACGAGAGACGAGATTTTGATAGAACGACACCATGTGGTTTCAACCCGGAAAAGAAGTGAAATAATTAAAAGTTTTATGTAAAATATTCAATTTAACTTCTGTGAATAAGTGCATGTCTGGTATAACATGCCTAAACTATTTTTTATAGAAATTCAAAAATGAAAATAGAATTTGTAATTTATGGTTGAAACTTGAATAATATGTTTGTAGAATCGTCACATGTTTTTGAAAGTAAGAAAAGGTTTTATTCGAATATAATTATTGAAAAGTTTTATAATTAAAAGATCTTCATTGAATTAGATATTTTAAATTTAAAAAGAATGAATATTTTATAAAAGTAATTGTGAAAGTTAAAAAAATATTAGCTTTTGAATAATTAGAGATTTCATTTTGAAATTAGGTTGCAACCATAATAATAATATCAAATAAAGTTTTAATGAAACATAAATTTGATTAATATAAAGTGTAGGATGTTAAGTGTAATTTTGTCTTTTCAGGTAATATTTTGATTTATATGAAATTTTATGCTAAAAGATGTTTATTAATAATAAAATGTGCAAATTACACTGTTTTAAAAGATCTTGTGACCTCAGAGAAACTTTATACTATCTTCAAGAGTAATTTTTGTATAATTAAATTCATTTTTATTTTTGTAATAAACATTACAAAATGGCGCCAAACGTTTATAAATAATTTCTAATAATCACAAGCACATAATTAATAATTAAATTGTTTCAATTGGCACACCAATGTGTGGCATTTCAAATTCCTCATGTAAATAAATTGAATAGTTACACTCTCAATGTTAACGACAAATTATACATTGTTTTGATGGTAATTCATTACTTTCGTTTGAAATAATACAAGGCAAAATAATTAATCTAGACAGTTTCGTACAATTATTTACTGATAAATATTGGAACTGCAATACCCAAAGACACAATAAACAACAACAAGTAAATGAGAAGTACTAAACATGAATTAATATGTAAGTAACATATCCAAACATTTTAGTAATAATATATGCAACATATTTAGAGTACAAAAATTACTTATAATCCTAGTTAATATTAATTGAAAATAACCATGTTATAATAATATTTAAAAAATATATTTATTTTATAACAACTATTATGAGTTGAAAAAGTTAATAGATAAGTGACAGTGCAACATGATAAGTAACACTCAGTTGGAGAACAGGAGAAAAAAGGCTAGTGATTGTAGTGTCAATAGTGAGCGAAGGTAAGAAGTTACTACAGAGAGAGATTGAGGAAGGGGCGGTAATTTGAAGTTGGCCCCGGGTGCCGGTTATCATAGGTACGCACCTGTGTATCGACGAATAATAATAAGGATAAAAATATAATGATGTTGAAACAGTTTACATTTTGTTGTGTGATGATGATTTTTTATTAAAATTGGAAAAATGCAAAAGGAAAAATTAATTTTCTGTTAATTGTCTAGAGCTTAACTACAGGATTGGGCAGTATAGGCCTAACTATACAATCATTGTTTGATACAGGAAATATGGTAACATGTATACAGAAGGAAATTTTATGACACATATAAGCACAAACTAGACAAACTATAATATACTTCCACTTAAATCAGTACACTTAACCACTGCTACTGGCCAACAAACACAATGCATATCCTCAATTAATTGTTGTAATCTTCTTGCAGTTTAACAACACAATATACAAGATTCAGTAGTCGTCTAAGTCAAGAAAACATGTTATTATAGGGCCAATGTTTTAAATGAGTTAAATGGAATAATAAACTTTGATAATAAAACTATTTCACTTGGTATAACACTAATCAGGACAACTTTAAACTTTGATTTCATATACCCTAATGACATGAACTCTAAACCTGCAACCAAACAGCTGATTAATAATCTGACTTTACAAGATCCATATACTATAGTGACGAACATGAAAAGACCTCAAAAGGTTAGGTACAGTATCAGACTCACTCGACGAGTACACTTTACGACAAAGTATCCACCAATGGAACAGCATCCAAATGAGACATTAAGAGCAGTTAATTGAATTATTATGGAAATATTGACATGCTATATTGGACAATGCTGGAGTATGAAATAAATATCAAAAACAGAAACAATTAAATACTGAAGAACCTTAGATACATCATGACTTACACAGGGGATTAGGAGGACTAGACATTAAAATAGAACAACAAAAACAGAATGCTGACAACAAAAACAGAATGAGTGAGAAAGGAACTGAAAATTTTAGCAAGAATCGCAAGACCTCAGAATTTAAAGTTGGAAATAAAGTCAATTAAACAATACTGTATTCATTAAACATCTTTCATTGGTTTGTCAACATTAACTGCACGTTTTTAGCATTAATAATTAAGCATTTGATTATCCCAGTAGCCTAGTTACTCCTATTTCAAATTCACCAACTAGGTGTCTACTTCACGAATTTGACTAATTTCTGGTTTATTATACTTAATAATGTTAAGAACATTATAGCAATATTATTGCTATCGCCTGTTTGACAGCATTAGCATTTTGAATGGATGTAAATATTCCAAGTAATATTTCTGTAAATTAATACTAGTTAAACAAATAACATTATTTATACTGGATACCCTTAAAAACAATGCCAAAAAGCATACAACCATAAAGCTTTAAAAGCAGCAATTAATTGAAGAAGTCAGAAGTGGATTATCATAGAAAGTCGTTGCTAAATATATGGAGTCTCCAGATCGATCATACCATTTCAACTCCGTTAAATATTCACAAAATTCAAATGGGCAGTCAATAACTCTTACTAAAGTAGAAGATATTATTGAGAAGTGAATCTCCAAATGTTCTCATAAGATTTTGTTTGTTAAAAGGAAAATATTTTAACTTATTTTTTAAAGAATTCTTGCTAGAAAATAAATGAGAAATCCGTTTAAAAACAATTTTTTAGGAAAAGGGTGGTACAAAACGTTTTAAACCATAACCCAAACATTTATATAAGAGACAATGAATGTGGCAGTGACAACTGCTAGTGCATGTCTTAGTGAAAACGACATAAGAGGATAGTTTAAAAACATAGGAAATCTTTTAAAGTAGAAAATGTATCATATCCTTAAATAACCAAACCAGGTTTTGAACAGAGACGAATCAAACTTTTCAGTTGTCAAAAAAGTTTAAAAGTTTTATTTATAAAAGGTACATAAAATGCATATGAAATAGATCAGGGAAAAGCTAAATCCACTATCATAATAGTGTTCATATTTTCTGCTTCATGTAAAATGGTGCCTCCAATGATTATATTTAATTATAAAAGAATACCAAATGATATTGTTAGTTCTTTTTTCAAATCCTGGGGAATTGGACATAGTAAATCATGATGGATGAAATGTGAAGTTTCCTATGAATATAATTGTGAATTTTTTTCAACGCATTTTTGATAAATTCAAAAATATATTTGCCAGTAATTCTCTTAGTTGATGGGCATAAAACCCATTTAACATACCCGTTAAGCTAGGTCTGCACCGAATTAGGAATGAATTTCATCCCACTATGTACTAATTCTACCAGAATATTACATTCATATTTCGCTGCCTTCAAGCCAAAAAAACTGGGTGAAAAAATGATTATTTAAATGGAAGTGAAATCATATGTATGAAGCCATTACAAATGAAACAGTTGCTCCTATATTGAAAAATGTTGTGAATGAAGTTAAACCATAGATTTTAATAAATGGTTTTAAAGCTTGTGATCTATGTATATCCATGGAACCCAGATTCAATAAATAATCTCAATGCTTAGGAAGGAACAATGTGAGGGAAGATGATGATTTGAAGCCCAAATAATCAATGAGGGAGTGAATAAACATTTATAACTATTCTAATGCTCTATATTCTAACTTTCGAAACTTTTATCATTTCTACTTCACATCACTTAGAAAATCAATCAACTGATGATTTGACAAAGAAACCATTAATTGACTTTCCAGAACCAACAAATACTAGTAGTAAGGTATTATAAAATATTCTCCGATATTTTATTAATACACAAACACACACAGGGAAAGGGAAACAACATACAGAGCTCATTCCATTAGTGATTATATATAAAAAATGGAAAAGACTCATTGAAGAAGAAATGATGTTTAAAACTGACTAAAAAACAAAAAGAAGGCAGAAAGAAAAAAGAGAAGTAAAAAAGGGGGTAAGAAAATAAACTTTAATAAAAAGGTAAAGCAAGAGACTACAGGAGTGGCAAGAAACTACAGTAGTTTGTATAAGAAATGAAAAGAAAAATGTGAATAGAGATCATGAAGTTGTTCAAAAGAACTGATCCTTGTTTTGAAAAAGAATCTAGCAAAAAGAAAGTAGATAAACAAAATAAAGGACTATGTTATGCTTTGTGGTATTTCAAAAAGTGACGTTACAATTAAATGAAGCTATTTTAAAAAGTAAAAATTCTATGAACTTGAGGAGTTCTTATTTTATTTATTTTATGATAAAATTGAATTTAATTAATTATTGCACAGCAGTTTAGGGCGCCAGATGTGTTAACATCAATTTATAAAAGAAATGAATCTAATTACTTAAATAATCTCTGGGGTCGAAAGTTCTTTTAAAAGTGTACTTACACAGTGAAATTAGGTACCGTATGTAATGAAGACAATTTAGCTGAAATATTAACATGGATTTATTAAAACAAACTTATAATAAACAGATACAAAAATTGGAGCAATTATATGCAATATCTAATTCTAATACATCCTGTTAAATGTTCATTGTTTAATTAATATTGATAAAAATTTAAATAGAATTCAGTTACTGAATTTACTTCTTTGTTGCAACTTTAAAATTAAATTTGTTTAAGTAAAAATTATATTCTTTAAAATTAGAGCAAGTTTCATTACATTATTCATTATGTAAAGATTTTATAATAAAATTATTCATACTTTAGAATAAATGCTTTGCCCTATTTATTCAAATTCAAATTTTTAAATCAAATTTTATACATGATATTAAAAAACATAAATCATATCAAATATAGACATAATTTTATAATAAAAGTTTTTAACGATACCAAACACGTTGTTTCGTAGTCGAAAAAACACTTATTCTCCAAAATGCTTCTTTTTGTGATCCATTTTTCTATGGTGTCTCGTGGAAGTCCTTTGTCCTTTTGTGCTGACGAAGTCAAGTCATCATTTTCTGCTTTACAGAGTTCATTGAAGTTGTCTGTCTATCAAAGTGATTATTAACCCTTCGCATGCTGAATAAAATTTGCCTTATTTCATCTCAACGCTGAAATAACTTTAAAAATCTTTTGTTTTTTTTTTCAAAGTTAATTTTTGTTTTCGTTTTGTATGTGAAAGGTTAATTTTTTAAAAATGTCATCATTGGTTATCGGCTGCATTTAACATTTTTTTATGACATACAACAAAATAGTAAAAAATTGCAAAAAAAAATTAGTTTTATTAATTTTTGTAAATTGGAACAGTTATATTGTGAAATAATATATAAAAAATACAAGGTAATGTTAAAAAAACAAAAACAAAAAACAATCCTTCTTCAAAACAATGCTCAAATGCAAACACGGAGGTCGTCGCCTATCGGACTAATGAGACTGCGAGTATAGACGTTATCCGCTCTGTAGAAGCTATAGAATGTGTGCGCCGCCGAGCAATTCCAGACAAAATAGCGTCCCCCTCCACTGCCTCGAGGCGTAGAACTTTCAACAAAACGTTTTTCTATTCCTGAATAGACAGCGGACATGCCTCTGCATTCTACCGGAACTTTGCTGAACTAATTAACTAACCATAGGCTAAAATATATTATTGCGACTTTAATCGTAATCCGCGTTTGGGTCAAAGTCTACCATTGCGGCTATACTCGTTTGCCGCGTGGGAAGGGTTAATGTTCTTTTTTTATTTTAAATTGTTCTACATTTATCATAACATAATAGTTTTGTCTGTTACATTACGATCTCATCATCTATCACTGAAACACGTGCAATTAATTATTCACACCACGTTTTACAAGTTCATATATCAAATTAAGAGTTCACAATTTAAATCAAAGTGTATATTACTCTGAACATTTATTTATTTATTGAAGTTAAACTTATCGTCTTTGCTAAATCTTATAATTTCGCATTTTAACGGTTTTTTCATTGTTCCACCTTTAGAACGACACAAACATATAATAGGGGAGACTGTTGTACCTAGACCATAATGTACCAGGGAACATGTTGGGTTGCTTGATCACTGGTGCCATCTAGCGAGCCAAATCCGTACTAGGGCGAAACCTACCCACTAGATGGCAGCAGCATTTGTTTTTCTTGCCGGTCTGTCAAGTAGTATCGAAGTAAATAGGAGTTAGAATTTTTCGCTGTCATTTGTAAAGTTTCTACATTTCACAATTTTGTTCTCAACCCTTTGTATTATGTGTTAAAATCTTATTGTGTGTTATAATCTGACTCTACATTTAAATGTGAGTATTAATCTGTTCATGTTCTTAGTTTAGCTTTGAGTTATTAAGTTGTAGATCACGTTTATTGTAAAATGGCGACCTATTGTACCCAGGAACACAAAGACATCATGTACCCCGGAACATGTTCCCTGGTACATAATGTGCAATATTTTTTTCTCTTTTTCAGATAAAATGCCGAGAAGTAAAACTGGTAAGACTAGAGATGCTGTCGACTCCGAAAGAATGAAGAATGCCTTAATGGCGGTCACTGCACTGGATGGAAATAACATTTCACTACGAGAGGCGTGCAAGATTTATGAAGTAAAACTGACAACTCTTTCCCGGCAACTAAAAAAGTTTCGCCAATCAGGGCCTGAACAATATTGTTATAAATCTAATTTTGACATCCACAAAGTCTTCTCAGAAGAAGAGGAAGAGCTCTTGGTAGATTATATATTAAAAATTTCTAAAATGAATTATGGGCTATCAAAAAAAGAAGTTAGGCAGCTTGCATTTAAATTTGCCGAAGCAAATGGAAAAAGCATTCCAGAAACCTGGAAGGATGGAAACATAGCTGGTGAACAATGGATGCGCCATTTTATGCAGAGACATAGCAATGGACCCCATGCACTCTCAATTAGAAAGCCAGAACCTACTAGTCTTTCGAGATCTACAAGTTTTAATAAGACCAATGTGGATGCCTTTTTTGATAACATTGAAGACGTGCACAAGCGATTTGGTCCAATCCCGCCTCACAGAGTGTGGAATTTGGACGAATCTGGGTTGTCAACGGTGCAGAACCCACCTTGCATTGTCGCCCCAAAAGGAGTCAAACAAGTGGGTTCCTGCACTTCAGCAGAAAGAGGCAATCTAGTAACAATTATTGTTGCTGTAAATGCAATAGGAAACCATATTCCACCACTATTCATATTCCCAAGGGTTTTTTTCAAAGATCGAATGCTGATTGGTGCCCCTCCTGGATCTGTAGGTGGAGCAACACCTAGTGGTTGGTCAAATGAGCAACTGTTTTTAAAGTTTCTTGACCACCTTAAATCGCACGTAAAGTCATCTAAAGAAGAGCGAATTCTTCTGGTTCTTGACAACCACGAGACTCACCTTTCTGTGGAAGCACTTGAAAAATCATCTGCAGCTGGAATTGTTATGGTGACCTTTCCCCCTCATACTTCCCACAAACTCCAGCCACTAGATCTTACAGTGTTTGGGCCCCTCAAAACGTATTACAACCAGGGGGTTGATGAGTGGCACTTGAACAACCCTGGCGTTACATTTGATATATATCGTGTTACTCAAGTAGTGGGAAAGGTTTTTTCAAAGGCACTGTCAACTCAAAATATTATTAGTGGGTTTAAGAGTGCAGGTATTTACCCTCTAAATCGACATAAATTTACTGATGACGATTTCTTACCGTCGTATGTAACAGATCGACCAGAGCCAAATGTTCTGGTTCAACCTGCTTGTCCAGCATTAGAACCTCGTCCACATGAGCATGCTGGTTTTCCAATTCAGACATGTCCATTGGACCCTCAAATGACCAGCAATGAAGTCAACAACGAGATCCCACTAGCTCAAATACCGATTTCTACTCCCCGTTCAACTACTAGCAGTATAGGAAATGTTTTAACTCCAGAGGAAATACAACCTTTCCCTAAGGCTGGCCCCAGAAAAGTAGTTAATAGGGGAAGGAAGCCAGGCAAAACTCGCATTGTTACAGATACGCCAGAAAAAGAACAAATAAAACAGGCCAAACTGAACAAAATTGCTAAACAAGAACAGAAGGCATTAAAAAAGGTAAGTAAGATCAATTTTGAAAGCAAGCCTGGAAGCTCAAAATCTAATCCCTTAGGCTCGGAAAATTTCCGGATAAAACCTGATAAGACGGAAAAAAGAAAGAAAAATCAAACCCATCGTTATGGTAAACAAAGGCGTGATAGTTCATCTTCCTCTGATGATGGGGACTATTGTGTTCCTCTCGTTGACACCGACAACGAAGACAGTGCTGACGAAGAGTGATTCTTTTGCACTGAACCCTTTTCCCTTGATAAAGGTGGAGAGCAATGGATTCGTTGCTTAAATTGCAAGAGATGGGCCCATGAACTGTGCTCGGGAATTGATGGAAAAGGTTGGAAAAGTTTCTTCTGTGATTTTTGCGCCAACAAGTAAATTATGTAAAACTATTAAAGGACTGACAAATATTAAAAATAGAATGACTATTGATATTTTTAAATACTCTGTTTATGATTTTTGTTCTATTTTGTAAATAAACGATAACTCCAATACACAAACAGTATTATTCTACCATTTTAACCCTTGTTCCTGGGTACAGTATGTCGCGTTCCCTGGTACATTAACATTATGTACCAAGGAACACTTTACGCTATTATTGATTTATTTTTTTTAAGGTATAAATAGTTAATTTTTTAATTCATATGCATGGTTTTGTTGTAGAGGAATACTTTAGTATCAAATTGTATATTTTTAATTAATCTCAGGTTATCATACTAAAAATAAAAAAAATAAAATATTTTTTATGTTCCTGGGTACAACAGTCTCCCCTACGTCTGTCCCCTCTGGGCACTGATCTTAGACTGACTCTCAAAGCACGAGATATTTTTCTCCCGGAAACGTTGGCTGTTACATGCTGTTATATTACGTTCACATACCCCGGTCTTTTCACATAAATTAGTAAACACTCTTATTAACTAAATTATACTAAAACTAAACATGGTCATTCATTTCTTAGTCTTGAAAATCTATTTTTCTTTTTTCAATGAGTTTACTAACTACAATTTATTACTTAGACAAACTGTCTCCCATACAAAACCGCGGATTTTAAACCTATTACAGACTCTAATTTTTCACATTGCCACAGCTTGTGGGAATAACTTCAAAGATGATTGGCTTGAAAATAAAATAGAATGTGACATGTGTGAGAAAGCAAATCACAGAAAAAGGTTTTGGTAGTATAAATGTTTACTAACCAACTCCAATTTTCAAAATTTTGTGATGAATTTGACAAAATAAAATTTCGACAAACAAAATATAATTTTGTATGTGTAAGGACTATACAAAATTTTCTGATGTAGCGTAGGCCTAATAATCCATTTTTATGGATTAACATTTTTGAAGTGCTTTATATTTTATACAACAGTTGGGCACAGTTTACGTTCCTTTTTATTGTTACACATCGACATGTTTTATTATTCACTTTTTAAGTTATGGATAAGTAACAAACAAGGTGGCAATAACTATGTCTAACAAGGCCAATAGCTATAAAATAAGTTGCCAATTACTGTTGATTTTGTTTGATAATTTCTTTTTCTTTTTTTAAATTTACATTTTATGTTACACCTATGATCCTAAAGGAGTGTCCTATGAAAATCATACTTTAAAAGTAGAAAAATACATACTTTATTTGTTTCATACAAACAAAGAAAGGGTGAAGAACTAATTAAATATGATATCTTGTTTAAAGCGGTAACAACCATATATCTTACCTTAAATTAAATGATAATTTCATGCCAAAATGGTAATATCCATAATTTTGTATCCAGATTACTTTATTATTAATTGATATTATAGTAAGAACCAATGTTTAAATCATTCCATTGTGTCCTTACTTAGGCCCCTAAATGACACACACTTGACTGAAGCATATATTAAAGTAGCCATAGACATAACCCTTACTTATATAAGCATTAGTTGTAATATTAATTTTATTATATTACCATCCATTCATTTAATCGACTGAGGTGTACATATAAAGAATTGAATATTTATGAAATTATAAACAAATATAATTTGAGCATATTGTGAATTATCAATCACAGAAAATTTAATATTGGAAAATAATATATATATATATATATATATATATATATATATATATATAAATTATTGTCATTAAAACTTAATAGGTTTTTATCACCATAGATAAAAGTGTCAATAGCAATAATATTTTATGTATAGTATATCTGCCTTTAAATCCTCAATAGTTAACATTTAAGTACCATACCGCTAGTTACCTACTGCTATGAAATGCCTATAAAATTGGCATATGTTAGTTTGTTACATTTAATTAAACTAATAATATAACAATATATATGTGTTGGTTAAACAATAATTCAATACATAGGATTGTAAATTAGGCCTAGATGTTAAGATTTATAATAGGAGTACAGATATTAAACTTGTGAATAATTATTTTTTAATTGAAAGTTAACAGAGAGGAAAATTTCCCTTTCAAATTTATTTAAGTTTACATGTTAAATAAATAATACAGTTTTAGCTGTATAATAATTATACTTTATCTATTCAATAATAAATTTTGTAAAAGAAGGTATTCTTTGCAGCTTTGCACAAAATATAACCATCTCTACAAATTTTAATTTTACTAATTAAAAGATCTTAATCATAGTAATTCTAAAAATTTTTGGTTTTGTTTGATTTTAATAAGTACCGTAAGTCAACTCATGGTAAAATACCTTATATTTTACAATGAATATCGTAAAATAAATATAAACATTAATTTTTTAATAAATTATTGGACTATTAACATACCATACTAGCTATATGTTTTGAAATATTATTGTAAGGAATTATAACCATCTCTTGATGTTTTTTTCCAAGTTTAGTAGATATTTCCAATAATTCTTAGTAGTTACTCTGTATTCATTCATTAAATTCAGTTCATTTTCTGACCAACCAAAGCTAGACTTCAAAGCATCTTCAGAATAATTCACACGCAAATATGTTGGTGGAGCTCCTTTTCTAACTCTATAAATAGTAGAGTTTAATTTTTCTCTGTCCTTTTGGGCCAAAATGAGAAGATATCTCAGCTTGTCAGTGTAGGTCTCCATATCTTCTAGAAACTGCTCCCCAACACCTTTAGGTAAATTCCTAATTGTGAAATTGAGTGCATTTGATAATGACTTCATTTCTTCATACAATAAGTTATAATTAGAACCAGATTCTTCTGAGATGTTTATAATAAAATAAAATATGACCACTAACAATATATACTTAAACATATTTATAATACGATAATGATGACTAAAACAAATTAAATCATTGTTTGAGTTACATATTTGGGTATATCAGATGTGATTACAATCTCTATGTTATTTCCTAACATCATAAATTGTACAATTATATTATATTAATGATAGCAAATAAAAAAAACAATTGTAAATAATGTTTAAACTTACAAGTTCTTCCTCAATGTTATTTTCAATAATACAGTGACTTTTGTTAACATTTATTGTCCCTACCACATCTAAAAATTATGTGATATGATATCTTGTCAAATGTACATACAAGAGGAAACTGAGGTAAATACTTGTGGACATATTGTCTAACAATGTGTTGCAGACATAAATGCAATTTTATAGTATCAATGTCTGAGCTATCTCGTAATATTAAAAAAGCAAAAATGTAGCCTACATAAAACTATGTTTTTTACAAACAAATCAAGTAATAAATCATTATTTTAACACTTTTATTATTTGTGCACACCTGAAACACGTGCACAACAATCTTTATGTAGATCAATGCTATTCAAAGATAACCAATCATTAAACAGTTTTTGACAATCTTAAATTTATAGTTATAGACGACCAATAACCACTGTTATTTAAAATAGTAGACTATATTTTGGTTAAAAAAACTATATTATGTAATATCAGACATTAATTTATGTAGGTGATCCCAATAGTTAAAACTTGTCATTCGCAACTGGTACATTAAATTAATGTCAAAGTCTGTCCAATTAAAAGCTGATTTCAATACATCATCAGAAAATTCAGCTCGTAAATATACTGGTTTGCCTTCTTTTAAAACTGTTGCTATGGTAGAATTGAAGCTTTTTCTATTTTGTTGTGCTAAAATAATAAGTTCTCCTAATTTGTCATTATATTGGTCCATAGCATACAATAACTCATAACCACCTCCTGATGGTAAAGTGTTCATAGTCATAGCTAATATATTGGAAAGTGTTTTGATCTCTGTACACAATTTATGTTTGTCAATTTCATTTTCTTTTGAATTGTCTATAATGACAAAAATCACACTGATTAGACACAATAACTTCACCATATTTATAATTTAATGACATGTAAAATCATAGACTAGCTTATTTAGTTTAATGGATATTACAATTGTGATATTGATCTCTAAATTACATAATAAAATACCAAATTTTGTTATTCATATTTGTGTATGTACATATGTGTATATTCAGGGAGATAATTCAAATTTTACTGTTATTATTATTTGTATGGTATTTTTGTTTTAATTATTCTAGCTAGATATACTTTTTGCTTACCCAGTGTAGGGTAGGGTAAGTTTGGTATTCACAAAGAATTTACATCTCTCTTTTTGGACTGATCTTCTCATTTCATGGCATCTGGAAACTGGAAAAAATGATTTTAGACAAGATGTCTGTTTGTTGTTTTAATCTGCACAATAGTATGATAGCGGCCACAAAAATAAAAATTTGAACATGTAATTTGTTATAGGGGACTATAACATGCTTGTATAGAATCCTATTGAAATGAAGAAAATTGTAATAAAAAAAATGTAAACATGGAGGCCATTTTAAACAGTTTTTTTTAATATCTTGTGTGTTATTTAACTTATAACACACTAAATTAGATAAAAATTAGCAAATTTTAATGCAACATGCAATGGTACCATCCCCATCTATCTATAATGACAAATAGTAAATTTAAAATGTAATTTCAAACCCTGACTTCCCAAGAAATTGTGATATTTGTATAGTCCCGAGACCTGGAAGTGCTGAGTCAACCGATATGAGCTTATCGAGTGGAGGCTTCCTTATATATGTACAGCTTCGAAGCTAACTTGGACCAAGACACTGTCATGAGGATTGCGAGCAATGTGGTTGGATGAAGTCAATTGTTTATTCTAAACGAATTATCACACATGAAGAAATAATGAATCACATAATAGAAGCTGCAGAAACAATTAAGAATACTCCTGATGTTACTGATGTTATGAATGGCGCTAAAAAGAATAGATTCTGTGAGCAAAATTTTCCATTAAACAAAACGGGGAACACTTTGAGCTACTTTGAAGGCACGGAGCAACACCTTTGTTATTTTTATAATGTCGTTTTTCATTATTTTTAGAATTGAATTACATATTTGATCAGTTGTTATTATCAATTTATAAATCAAAATTATTTCATTCATTTAAAAAAAAAAAATTGTCCGTTTTGTCTAGTTAGTTTGTAACATTGTGAATTTTTGAGTTTTATTAGTTTGTAAAATAGAGAACATGTGTTTGAATAAGGGAAAAAATTAAGCACAATTTACAATGGGGAGTACGTATAAGAGAAGTAACGGCAGGCAGAATGGAACAGCCATATAGTCCGCAAAATGATGTTTTATAATTTAAGAGAGAACAAAATTCGAAAAGATACAAATGAGGAGAAATGATCAGAAAAGTGTATATTGTGATTAGATATAAGTAGAGGATAAGAATTGTTGTAATTAGAAATAACTAAAAATGTGCGTAAGCTGTTCGGGATTAGTGCACGGGACAAGAAATAGTCCGAACATTAAATTTTTATAACATGAGAAATGACAAGATATTAAAAGATGTAATTAAACAGAAACAATCAAAGAAATGTATGTTATATTTAGATAAAGGTAGAATGGTATGGACAATTATAATAGAGTGAAGTGTAAATCACGTGAGTTGAGCCATAGAGATTGATGCGTAAGAAGACATATCATCATTCTAGTTAGCTCCATCATGGTGATGTGTTGCCTACAATGGAGAGAGATAAGTTTTGGACTGAAAATTAAAAGCGTGGTGTGATAATTCTGTATAAACTAGTTTGTATCCATGTCCAATCTGAGAATGGACTACCAATAGTATTTGTTGACAAAAAATAAACTGCTACACTAATAAAACAGTGCATAATGTGAGACCACGTGTTTTGTGGAATGAGAACTAGGGTTAATTTTCTATCATACATACGAATATAAATGTTTTATGTGAATACCACATTTCTTTTTATAAACAATGCAACGTGATGTTAAATTAATGGCTCTAAACATTTCGAAAGTGAATTAAAACAAATGAGAACTCCGTAAGTGTGTGCAAGAGATTTTTTTCTCTACAAGATAGGCCGCCGTTTTAGTGTGTTCAATGAACAGAAGCGTGACATTATATGTAGTTGAACAACTCATTCTTTGTGAGGAAAACTGTTTCTATGTAAAAATGCATATATGGAACAAGGCATGATTTCTGTATGTATTAGATGTAAGAATTATGATTGAAAATATTTGTCTTTTTCTTAACATGTCTTAGGGAGTAGTCTTATTATTGATTTCATGTTTAGTAATAGTTTTATGTTCTAGGTAAGTGCTATAAAAATAAAAAATAGATGATTTCTTACATTGGGAAGAACAAAAGTTTGATCAGAAATACATGTTGTCATAGATGCAATTTAAATCTAAAGTCTAAATAGGAGTTTGAAATGTTCAATTTCAACATAGTTTCAAACTCTTCTTTATATATATATATATATATATATATATATATATATATATATATATAATAGATATTTATTAAATTTAAAATCTTTTACTATAAATTTTATGGAAGATGGCATTACTATGCTAATCTGTTGTTGAAAGTCATTTAATTGATAAAAATTTATGAAATAAACATGTATGTATTGGATAACTTGTTTATGTTTTTAAATAAAAAGATGTATGTTTAAAAGTATAAAAGACTTCTACATTCCAATCCATTATTTCATTTAGTACACTGTTTCCAAAGAATTCACGACCCATTAAAATCAATATTCAAAATTTAAATTTGGCAATTTTGCACTTGCCATGGCGCCCAACATTTTGTTACTTTTCATGCATTATTAGCTTCTCCCTTTTTAGTAAATCATTACAATTGTCACACAACATTGGGCAATTTGAGATTTAAAGATATTCACCCCACTCTCCTTTTTCTAAATTGTTACAATTGGCGCCCAACGTGGGGCGATTTGTAACTAAAGTAACTTCACATATTTTTAAATTGTCACAAGTTATTAATAAAACTAGAATTTCAATAATCTGTATTTATATTTTTACTTGCATAATTTACATCAATTTTCTTGGAATAATATTTTTACATGTTTAATTAATGTAAATTTGCGAAAACTAGAATTACAAAATCAAGCAAATTTGAATACTAAATAACAAGAAAATGGTAACACCTAGAAATGCAAATCGAAATTGTAGGAAAATGCCATTTTTAAGACAAATAAAATGCAGCAATCAAAAGTAAAAAACTATGGGAAATTAACCCGCAACAAGTCGAATTCTGAAAGATGCAATGTTCCAAAAACTCATGATATACCAGTGGGTGGAGTGTGTATACCAACTTAACTCGAGAGTCAGAGTCGAGGATAATTATAAGAAAAATTAATTAAAAAAGGGTTTTGAAGAAGAAAACCAATAAACAAACATGGAATATAAATAATACATCACAATACACCAAAGAAAGGAAGAATTAAAAGCGCTAAATAGACAGAAATGACAACTATGTTATAACTCATAGCAGGGAAGAAAATTGGCATGAGAATACGATACTTTTTGGCTATAAATAGACCCACATAATCTCCAGTCAGGAGCTTTATAAAATAATTTGAAAAGTAAAATATAATAAAATTCACATCGGTAGGTTCAGCGAATTAAACTTAAAGCCTTTAGAAAAAAATTTGAAAAGCAAAATCTAATAAAATCCATGTAGTGGGTTCAATGAATTTAACTTAAAACTTTTTAGAATATAACTTTTTTTTAAATAAAATCCATGTCGGTTGGTTCAGTAAAGTTAATATGTGAAAAAAATAGAAAAGTAAGTTTTAAAGCTAGTCAATTTATTCAAGCTGCGATATAATTTAAGTGTTGTTAGTGAGGTGTGAAATGGAATAAGTCAATGGAGTATTATAATAAAATGTAATAAAAGAAGACAGTTAAATGGCAAGGACCAGTTCTCCCAACCCTTTGAGGACCACAAGGTGTGTGACTTAATTTGAAAAAAAAAATTATTGAGAAATAACATTATTTGTACTCTAAAAATAAAGTAAAACATACTATTTTGATTATCACATTTATACTTTTGAAAAAAGACCTTGGGACAAAATATATATCCCTATGGTCCATAACTGAAGAGAGTTCTTTTTAAATTGTTGTGATAAATTGTCCTAATGTCTTATATGGAAATAATACTTGTACATAATATTGAAATAAAAATACACATATGTGATTCATAGACACTTTACCAACAAATTATAATATACTTTTTGTATATTGAAAATTGATTTTGCCTACATAACTTTAACAAATTGAAACGTTATTCTATGAATGGAAATCATCAAAACAATTTTTGTCAGTAGTGAAACATAAGTGTATATTGCATATATTACAAATATTGTTTGTGTGGTTTTTACATAGGATCTTATTTCTGGACCAACAATGCATAACTATGCCACAACACCGTATCCTGGAAATTCAAGGCATCAGTCAAGGTTTGACATTTATAAAAATCTATAGAAAGTGAATTTCCACTAAGAGCAAGATATAATTTTCAAATAGGATATAAATAATAAATTTTTCTGGGATAAATTTTTGTGTGATTAATTTTGTATGTTAAATTTAAGATTAATTTTATTGTGTGGATATTTTGAGTTTTATTTTTATATAAAGATAAATTAATAAATACTGACTAAAGAAAAGTAAAGGGGGGTGCAAACTAGCTGCACCTAATAAGAGTGGGTCGGAGTCCCTCACAGTCAAATACTCACCAAACTCTCACAACACATAGATTATATATCATCACTCATTTCACCTATATACATTTTCTTACCTACATATTTAGTTAGGATTTTATCGCAGGGGGGGGGGTACAGATTATCTCCACTTATTGAGAGAGGTTTAGCATCCCTCCCGGTACCAGAGCTATAGCTATACAGGGGTGGTACAATAAAACATCTTCTTCGAATATACACACACATACAACACTCATACATATTTACAATTCATATACAAATCATCTTTAATCACCATTAGAGGACAACTTTAATTGCACCATCCGACATCTGTAAATCAACAGACAGCATAGGTACTCAGCAATACCACACCTGCCAACATGACAAAGGGAACGACATCAGACTCCAGACATCTCTCCAGAGAGTAAAATTAGCCGTCTACCTACTCCAACTGCTGACATCATCAAAACAGTAGCGACAGCAAAGTCAAGTGTTAAAAAGGTCGGTAAAAAGCGTACATACGTTAGTCTCAAGTAAAAATTTGTCTGATTAAATTCATTTAAATTTATTTTCATACTGGGTTTCGATAGGATGTTAAATTAAGTAAAGTCTTTTATTAAAGTTAATTAATTATAATCCTTGTAAATTTAAAATAAATTAACTTCATAATAACTTTGAAAAATTTAAATAAAAAGTAAAATTGTATTAATTAAGAATATCAGAATAAATTAAGGTAAAATCAGTATTTGTTCTGCCTTATGGTTTTAAAGAAATAATTTTAAATTTATAGGTGTTGGGAGGAGTCCAACCAAAAAGGATATTTAATTTTGTTTGAGTTCAATAAATAATTACTTGTTATTTTAAAATTATAAAAATCTTTTATTTGAAAACTTACCTAGTATTAGAATATCCCATTCTTTTAGTCCAATATAGCTTAAGAATTATCACAGTGTTCATTTATCAAATATATCAAGCACAAATAAATAAATTTACAAGGGTAATTTCAGTGTATTCACTACTCTGAGATCAATTAAAAGTAAAGGTAAATTCTTGTGTTCTCAAACTGAGCTTATTATAAAAAATAGTAAAACTAATAAGAAAGAAATCACTGGAAGTTGTAAAAACTTCTTTTTTTTTTTAGTCACAATAATTATAGGGTTAATTATTTGGACAACACGTTATATCACCTAGGCTGATCAAAGTGAAAGTCTAAAGCTTCCAGTAGGTGATATCAACTTATTCTCAACATACCTGTTAAAAAAAATGGCGCTGTCAACGTGGGTAAAAAGAACCCCTTGATGACTTGGCTCGCTAATTGAAAAACACAGAAAAAAGTACCATTGAAATATATATATATATATATATATATATATATATATATATATATATATGAGTGAGTGTGTGTGTGTGCGCGTGCGTGTGTATGTGTGTGTGTGTGTGTGATTGAGTAATTAATTAAATACAGAGTGAGATTATAACACAAATAAAATAAATAAATTGACTTGTGATACATAATTTATGACACCCATGACAGTTAAAAGGATACATATATAAATGACAGAAGAAAGCGGAACATACAAATGTACAAATAATGGAACAGCAATATAGCAGATCACTGTTCAATAATTGGAATTTGTAATATAATTTTTAGAAATGAATTATAAACAAAACAATTTTAAATAAATATGGTAAACTAATAAATTTATAAAATAATAAACTCTCTAAATTTATACTAAAGAATGTGGTTATTGTTTAGGGTAGGAAAAGTGAATGGAAGTGTAATAGTAATGTTCTAATTAGGTTATATTATTCATGAAACATTATGGGTAGCCTGTGAATTGAGGAAGATGGTCTAATAATTAACCCAACCCAACTGGTTCAAGAACTGTGTGCGTCACTTCAAAAAGGTCAGTGGCGGATCTATGGGGGGGGCTTTCGGGCTGAAGCCCCCCCCCCCAAAACCTTTAAAAAATGTTTTGTAAGAAAATTTAAAGTTTGCTCAAAAGCACACAAGGCGTTTGCGGTTCCTTTACAGCGACTAGTGATGAAGACAATGACAGTGTTAGTTCTCAGACCATCACTCCAAGTCTCCAAACAAAAATTCCAACTGTGTCCCCGTCATTATTTATTCATGTCTAGCCAGTAGAACTACTCTGAAATATTAAATGTACGATGTACTTCAAAATAAATCCTTTTCACATTTTTAATCTGCCTTTTATTACTTTAATGTATTTCATTAGTAAATTAGTAAACAAAACATCCTGAAAACCTTTAATATGAAACACACATTTTTACTCCATAAAACAACGTTAAACTACTGTTTTGGTCGCTTCATTATATGAAAGTCCTTTCACAAAATTTTCCCCTGTTCAGCCCCCTCCAAAATAAAATTCTAGATCCGCCACTGAAAAAGGCTGAGACAAAAAACTATGCTATTAAGAAGGGGTGCAATAGGAAGTGATGCACAATATATAGCCTCTCCTATCCAAGTGTCAATCTCACCTTCTCGCTGGTGCACCCTGTTTTAACTGATCAATTTTGTCAAAGACATAGATCTCTCCTGAGTCCAACAAGAGGGGGGCACAAAAGATCTAACTAGGTCGCATTGCAGGAGGTTTTATAAAACACTCTCCCCAGTCTTAATAATAATAATGCTATTAAAAAATATTCTTGTATTTTTTTTTAATGAAAATGTTTTTTGAAAGTTAACAAATAATAAAGTATAGCATAATATAGTAAAGAAGAGCCAGCGATAAGTTAATTAAAATAGGGAAGTGAAAAGAGCTAAAACTCATGGTGAACTAAATTAATAAGAAAACAAATTTCCAAATATAATATAAAATCTAGGATCGATATTACTTTAAAAAGAACTCAAATTTAAAAGGAAAACCCATTTATTTGATTATTATAAACTTTGGAACAATAATTTTAATCATTTTTAAATAGATGTAATTGGATAAAAATTAATTTGTAAAATAGTTGTAAATTTTATTTATTTTGTGTATAATTTAAAAATTTCCAAGGATCAGTAACCCAAAAATAGAAAATAGAAATTGTATTTTAAAAATATTTAACAATTGTATTTTTCTAAATAAAATCGTATTGTTAATTTAAAAGATTGTATTCTTTATTTATTATTACCATTATAAATTGTGTTACAACAACATAGGGCATAAAAGGAGAAATATCAATTTCTTTGTTTAAATTATGTTACAAAATAATAAAAATAATTATGTCACCAGTAATTTAAAAGATTAACTCATCATTTATTAAAAGTAAGAATGGAATATTTGTTATTATTAGTAAATGGACAAAACAAAGTAAAATAACCAGACAAAATATGTATTGTTAGCAGAAATATTAAATAATGTACATTCAATTATCAAATTATGTAAAAAATCATGAATTTTTATTTGGGTAAAATTTTAAAATATTAATTATTGTGCACAGAAACAATTATTTGAGTTATACAGATTAATTTACTGTCTGTGTGTAAGCACCTATGTAACAGTTATAAAATATGGACTGTAAGGGTTAATATGTTAAAGTTACCTTAGAAATAATTTTAAAAAAATGAATTTAATTTTACTATTGTTTTAAAAATTTTAAAGATTGCACAGCTTTATGGGCGCCAGACGAGTTCTCGTCAATTTTGAAAAGTTACTAATCTTTTATGAATTTAAATTGAATTTTAATCTCAGGGTGTGAATTCTATCAAAAAGTGATCTTTAGGTCAATGGAATGAGAGCACTTGAACTGAAATTTTAACATAAAATATTTATTAAACATGAGAAACATAGTAAATACATTATCATTTATCATAAACAATTGTTTCATGAAAATCACTTATTACTAACATCCTATCTGAATTTTGCCTGCCTTTTTGTCAAGGTCTAATTTCATTTAAAATTGTTAAATTTTATTTTTAACTTGCAAATGTCTATTTTCTCTTATGAATTTAAAAATATTAAAATTATTGGTTACTTTGTTTATATGAATGCAATATAAAAACAATTAATTATGTCATTTATCTATTTGGTATTCAGACTGAAAAATTTACTTAATTAAAAATGATTAAAGTTATAGCTAACACAACAAAGAACATAATAATTTTATAGAATAAAAAATTAGATATGGCGTGTTGTATAACACGTGTTACCAATCTTGGAGTGTCTTTGTCCACAATAAAATCTAGTCGAGGTTCTATGTCCTGCATGGTAGTTTTACCGTTGATACTATTTTAAACGCACTTTCGATTCTATCAAAGTTTATATTGCGATTTTTTATCACCATTGTTCGTCTAACGAATGTGAAATACGTTAGTCTTTCGGTCTGTTTCTCACGCCACGCGCTCAGCACAAAAAATATAATTCTTTCCGCTATTTTTAAGCTAAAACTATTTCAATATGAAAAAATATTGTTCATAGTGCTTATTAAATCGTCTGTCCACTATAGGACTATAGGTCCTTCACAAAATAACTGTTTCTTATACATTTCACATTTTTTAACAAAACTTGGTTGGCCACACTTCAATTTGTCTTACTCCGTCAACTTCCATACAAAGACTGTTAAAATCACATGGCAGTTGTTCAATATCCGGTCTCCTGGACATCTCCCAAATATCACTGTGTAAGCAATATTTTTCTCGTTCAGTTCCAAAATGTCTTTATCCAACTACCACGCAGTTCATAAATTGCCCGAATCCCTCAATTTCACTACACACACAATTTATTAAAACTTCTTATAATTAAATTACCTTAAAAGCTATACATCATTATTTATTTATGTTTGGAAATCTATTTTAATTATGAATTTACTCTATTTAACATTGACCATTAGATACGCTTTTGACTCATGCCATCCCGGCTACAATTACCCTCGATTTTAAATATTTAATTAAACTAACCTCTTTTAGGTATTACAAAAACCCATCAGGTTTGTATTATAATACAAATCTTTTATATAAAAAAATAAAAAATTTTAAACAAAAATTATTTTTTTTAATTCCAATTCAATAGATTTCCAAGACTACTAACTTCAGTAGCTAAGAAAAAAATGGGAAATAAGAAATATTCTCTCTATTCTGACATATATCCTATTACCTAATATTTTTCTTTGTTAAGACTAAATAATTGTACACCCTATCATTTATTTATCTCTAAAAAAAAATCACTTACCGCTAAAACTTATTCCTAGTCATGAATAAACCCACATCAGACCTCTAATCTATATCCATTAATTGATAAACATATCCATCAACATTTCTTATTGACTTTGCCTGTCAATCAAGCCTTATCTCTCGACTCAAGTCCGCCAGCACATCCTGCCGACTTTTCTATTCCCACGTAATGCCCATCGCTAAGACATATCTAATCTACATTTACTTTTTCAAAAACAATTTCCATTAAGTTACATCCTGAATTTTCTTTACCTTATAACTTTACTTTATTAATATTTTTTATCTCTATTTAATTATAAATTCAAAAATCTCATCATCATTACTTGAAATTACTTTAAATTACTCGATTGTTACTTAACCCCATCTTAAACTACCTTCACCTTTTTAATTTCAAATTTACATTTTTATTTATTTTAATTTAATTTTACTTATTACTCTTCATTTACTAAACTCTCCATTTTCCTTTGTTTTGCTGGGACAAAACGTTCTTAATTGACTCTACTAGCTACTAAACTGCCTTATTTTCTATCAAAATCTCCTTAAAAAACATCATTATCTTAAAAACTTACAAAATTCATCTTTCTTAAAATAAATCTCCTTTACAATTGTATCATTTCTTAGTATTTCATTTTAAAAATTCCTCTATCTCTAGTCTTCTATACTTTAATAATTAGATTACATTAATCTCCAAAAAACTCTCCAAGTTATACACAAGGTTCCTTTGGATCACCATTGTATATCGTCGCGTAGAAAAACCTCCTTAAAATCTCCTTAAAAAACCTCATCATAAACTCCTTAAAAAAAAAAACCTCCTTAAAAAACTTCATTATCGTCGCATATTCGTAGAACTCCTCAAAACCTATTTTTTCCTTCATTTATCGTCGTATTCTTCCTTAATATAATCGTAGAAGTCAAAAAACCTCTTAAAAAACTTAAAATTAACCATTAATGCAATCAACTACCATTCTTACAAAAAACTCTTCAACAGAACAACTTCCTCTTTTAATACAATTTTACTTAATACTCTTGTAAAATCCTCATCTTCATATAAAACTTCAAAAAACTCTTATTTAAACTTCTTCACATAAAAAACTTCATCTCTAATAATTAAATAAAAAATCTTCGATTTCATTATTTCCCAGCTAAACACCTTACTACCTTTAAAATCATCAATACCTTTATCAAATTACTCCTTAACAATCATTTATTGTCTTAAACTCCATTATCATTTATTTAAAATCTTATTTTCAAATATTTACTCTTACAATTCATCAGTATCTCTTCATTATATTGTTATTTATTAATTACATCATCTTCTACAAAAAACAAACTTAAACATTTTAAACTCTACTACTCCTTTTTATTATTATATCATTAATTAAAACAAAAAAATTTTCAATATTTATTATTATCCTAGCAATGCCTTTTTATAAATTACTCAATCCCTTCACAAGTTAACTCTTTTCAAATCTCAAAAATCACTCAAATCTAACATTACTTCACATATAATTGCTTATATTATTATTCCTAACTTTTTAAAAACAAATATCAATTACTTTTTACATATAAGCCAAGCATTGCTATTCTTAATCTATTATTTACATTCTAAAAAAATATTATCTTTCTTCCAAAAGTACTCCAATTCCGTCTCGTCCGATTTTATCTTGTATATACAGATTGATCACTTCTGTATACCCTACAATTTATTTTCCTTCATCATCTGTCTAAAATTCCATTACATGAAAACTCTCTATGTAATGTCTCTATGTAAACTCTCTATGTCTCATCAAATTATTGTTATCTTAACCGTTGTTAAGAAATATCTATCATCTTATAAAAATATTACTTTTAACTTTACTTAAAATATTTAAATTTCAAAAATTTTACAAATTTCCACTCATCTTTCCAAAATTTACTTTTTTATCTAAATTTAAATTATGTATTAGTCATTTATGTTCCTATTGTTTCCAATCTCCTCGACACTTCTTGTCTACTGAATTACACTTTGTATCATTCTGATTACACTTTAGACACTTACACCGAAGTATGCATTATGATTTTCAGATGTGAGATGGTTAAAATGCAATATTCTTACTCAGTTCAGAATAAAACCCAAAACACACCTTACAACCATAACACACCTTCAATGCTGTCTACATGCTTTATTCCTAAGATTAAAACATATTTACGACTACTGTGACCTCAGCCAGCCTTCCATTGTTTATTGTATGAATGCATGTTCGCAAAAAGAAAAAAAAGAAAATTCATAAAAAATTTCATCAAAATCGGTCTATCCGAAGTTGAGATATTATCTTTAGACCTGACTGTACTCTCGTCGCCATCTGTCTACAGCCTACACGTCTCTCATCCCCCACTCTAACACAACTACGTAAATATTTCCTTCTAAAACTTCCTATTTCAACATTTAAAACTTTCAATCACAAATTATACTTTATTTCATCAAGTTATCATTAACACATGTTTTTCAATTAAACATTCTATCCTATTCAACTTATATTCCGCTTAAATTTCACTCAAATTCACTAAAAGAAAATATTTTATTAAAACAACTTACAATTTATTTTAGAACTTGCATTTCTTAACACCCTATATTATTTCAATATCAATAGTGAATGTGTAGGAATTTAGGCTTTATCGCTGAAAGTATAAACATATCTCCCCCTTGGATGATGCAATCTTCATCCGTTCACTGATAACTAAAAAACCTTTTAGTTCAGTCTGTACAAATCCTCTGACATTATTGAATATTCAATATTGACTCCTTCATTCAATATTAAATATTACTTCTTCAACACAATATCAATGATTCCCATCAGTAGCCGTATAATTTTCCTTCCGACTAAGCCGTTATCACGCACGTTTTCTCAATATTTATTTCTTAATAAACATTCAGTGTTATTTACTGATAAAGGCTATCATCTCTAACTTTAGCAAATTATTAACCGTTCCTTAAACTAAATCTCTTAACATCCTAAGCTTGGTTTATAACTATTTACTCAGTACACATGTTATTATTTATTAATTATAAACTATACATTTTCAAACTCAAAGCTATTTATTAACAAGGATCTTAACTAATTTTATTAATATTATTTTCAAAATCCAGTCCATGTTTTTCAATTAAAATGTTTTTACATTATTTTCAGTCGTTCCAAGTTCAATTTATATGCAACCAGTTATAAATTACTTATTTTCGGCAGTGATTCCCGTGTTGGTGAAATATTTTAAAATACATGATTAAATTTTTTAACACACTTCTAATGTTAAATACCTCTGTCAACATAGACAGTTTTTCTAGGCTAGCCGTTATGATCGACCTTTTCCTAACAAAATATTCTCCCTTGTTGACATTGCTTCTACATCTTATTGACAAACTCTCTCTCGCTTCATTTTCTCTCTCAGACATTCTGTCACCCCTCATAAACATATCAAGACAAAATGACCTACTTTTGTTATCTGTCAGCTTAGAATACTGAACTCTACTGTCTTTGTTTACATTTACATAGATCTCTCCCACAAATACTTTTTTAAACTCACACTCAAATTTGTTTTGCTCAAAAAGACTTTTAATTTTCTGTTCCTACATTTAAAAAATACTTCTAAATTTTAATATTGCTATTTTTTCAAAACTTAAAGTTTTATGATAGTTTTGCTTCCTCATATAAACAGCTGACTCTTTTGTTATTTCATCGTTTATCCCAATTAAACACTCATTCACTTTAATTTTACCCTTACTTATTAACTCACTTATACCTCTTTTAACCCCATCAAAATTGCTAATTTCAATATCATCTTTTGACTGTTTTAAATCATTATTCTCAATAGACTCTTTCTCACATACATTAGGCTTAATTACTATCTCATTTTTTAATTTTTCTTGTCTTAATTTCTGATTCCATTGTTTAAATTCTTTCAATATTATTTCTAACATCTGTCTCTCCTTCTCATCTTTACTTATCTGATTATTATCAATTAAATTCTGCATTTTCTCTATAGAATCACTCTCACCTATTTGACTATTGTTAACCCCATCATTTTTCTTAATTTCCAAATTTTCTTTGTTACATACCCCATTATTTACTTGTTCAAAAACATAATCATTCACACAAATATTCTCTATTATTTCAGTTTGATCATTTTTAATAAAAACTTTTAATTGGAAGTTAATTTTTTCTTTTACAGCTAATCTATTTAACATTTTATCATGGACTTCATTTATTACTTTAAGAACAGCATGTAACATTTGAATTATCTCTTTTAACTCTAACTCTTTATTTATTCCATCCCTTCCTAACTCTTTATACCAATATTCATTCAAATCATCCCTACTTATTTCTATTCACCATTGTTCAGTTCTATTACCCAAATCATCTAATTTCAAATCTTCCTTCCTAAAACATTTACTAACTTTACCAAAATACTTATCAGCTTCTTTTTTCATAATTTTAAATTCTACCATTACTCTGTCTTTCTCACTTATTAGATTATTATTATTTGTACCCTCCATTTTAGTTATTATTATTGTTTATTTTAGTTTTAAATTTAAATTTTAGTTATTTTACCATTACTTATTTTAAAATTTGCGAGAGAATACTTCTACCATTTTATGTTTTTTAGATATTCTTACCTTGAATGTTCTCATTCCACCAAAATCACTGAATTTTTCGACTTATTTTCTTTGTATTATTATAATATAAAGAAAAGAGCCCCACGTTGGGCGCCAATTGTAACAGTTATAAAATATAGACCTTATGGGTTCATATGTTAAAGTTACCTTAGAAATAAATAAAAAAAATGAATTTAATTTTACTATTGTGTTAAAAATTTTAAAGATTGCACAGCTTTATGGGCGCCAGACGAGTTCTCGTCAATTTTGAAAAGTTACTAATCTTTTATGAATTTAAATTGAATTTTAATCTCAGGGTGTGAATTCTATCAAAAAGTGATCTTTAGGTCAATGGAATGAGAGCACTTGAACTGAAATTTTAACATAAAATATTTATTAAACATGAGAAACATAGTAAATACATTATCATTTATCATAAACAATTGTTTCATGAAAATCACTTATTACTAACATCCTATCTGAATTTTGCCTGCCTTTTTGTCAAGGTCTAATTTCATTTAAAATTGTTAAATTTTATTTTTTAACTTGCAAGTGTCTATTTTCTCTTATGAATTTAAAAATATTAAAATTATTGGTTACTTTGTTTATCTGAATGCAATATAAAAACAATTAATTATGTCATTTATCTATTTGGTATTCAGACTGAAAAATTTACTTAATTAAAAATGATTAAAGTTATGACTAACACAACAAAGAACATAATAATTTTATAGAATAAAAAATTAGATATGGCGTGTTGTATAACACGTGTTACCAATCTTGGAGTGTCTTTGTCCACAATAAAATCTAGTCGAGGTTCTATGTCCTGCATGGTAGTTTTACCGTTGATACTATTTTAAACGCACTTTCGATTCTATCAAAGTTTATATTGCGATTTTTTATCACCATTGTTCGTCTAACGAATACGAAATACGATAGTCTTTCAGTCTGTACCTCACGCCACGCACTCAGCGCAAAAAATCTAATTCTTTCCGCTATTTTTAAGCTAAAACTATTTCAATATGAAAAAAATATTGTTCATAGTGCTTATTAAATCGTCTGTCCACTATAGGTCCTTCACAAAATAACTGTTTCTTATACATTTCACGTTTTTTAACAAAACTTGGTGAGCCACACTTCAATAGGTCTTACTCCGTTAACTTTCGGACAAAGACTGTTAAAATCACATGGCGGTTGTTCAATATCCGGTCTCCTGGACATCTCCCAAATATCACTGTGTAAGCAATATTTTTCTCGTTCAGTTCCAAAATGTCTTTATCCAACTACCACGCAGTTCATAAATTGTCCGAATCCCTCAATTTCACTACACACACAATTTATTAAAACTTTTTATAATTAAATTACCTTAAAAGCTATACATCATTATTTATTTATGTTTGGAAATCTATTTTAATTATGAATTTACTCTGTTTAATATTGAAAATCATTAGATACGCTTTTGACTCATGCTATCTCGGCTACAATTACCCGCGATTTTAAAATATTTAATTAACTAACCTCTTATAGGTATTACACCTATTAAGTTAATTATTGTTTATTGACTGATTTGAACCAAATGTTCAGTAAATATTCCTAACAATATTTAATTGTGACTTTTTCATTAATATATAAAGGAGTCATTTTGGTAGGATCATTCAGTCATTAGTTTTATAGTCTTGGGCGGACATTGGGAACAAAATTAGAAACCCACCCAATCTTATCTGACTTGTATATTAGTTACAATATTATGTTTTATTTCAGCAAAACAAACTCAACAAAATCTAACCTTGTTTGTGAACTTTAGAAACTATTTTTATTTATGATATCCGAGCTAAGTTCAGATTTCTTTTCTTTTTTTTAAATATCACTGTCGGGATAGTTTAGATTTTTTCATTTCTTAACTGTAATGTTTGTAACATTTAATCTACTTTGTAAACTATGACATATTCCTACTTCTACAGTTTAGAAAGACAAATAATATATATTTTTTACTTTGACATTATAACAACTCAATTTAGTAATATAAAATGTTAAAGGGGATAACATATCCCACTGTCCATCCAATAAGAGTGGAAGGAAGGGATAATTTTTGTTTCTTATTGATATATTTAAGAACAAAAACAGATATTTTAAACAATAATTAATTATCAAAGCCAAAACTTTTGATAATATTATTATAAGAGAAAAAAATTCTTAACTCTCTAGCTAAAAACTGAAGTTGGATTTACTAACTATTAATTACCTTATTTAGAGGTGATGAGGTCGAACAATCCTTATGTAGATATGATTACTATATCTTCTTCATATGACGCGTTTCGACTATTATTCAGTCATTATCAAATAAATATACAAAAACAAACTCATAAACAACACAAAACACACGTTCAAGGTTTTCACATTTAAAATCACTTTACACAATTTAAAAACTTTATACATGTGCACACGGATGACGCGCGTTGCCGGTGACCGTTCTCGATAACGTTCGATCGTCAATTGAATTAATAGGTAGTCACGCGATAAGGGTCTCCGTTGTTGAGAAGGGGTACACAGTTCTATACGTCATGAACCGCAATTATTGTTCTTAACACTATCGATTAGGTCAAAAATGGTGTGAGAATGAAACTGTAGTTTATTATTGAGTAAGTGGTCAGGGTTGTTTTTTTGCATTTTATAAATATTGAACTCCTCTAACGTGTTCATTAACGGACCTTTATTGCAGTGGTGTAGTATTCTTAGATTAGTGTTAATGTCCGTGTAATTATGATTAGTATCTATTAAATGTTCAGTGAATTTGGAGTCAATTTTTTTGGTGGTGGGTCTTTTGGAAGAAGGAATGTGTTCTTTAAAACGGGTTTTAAACGTGCGTCCGGTTTGGCCTATGTATTTTTTCGGACAATCGTTGCACGATAGCTGGTAAACACCGCTGCTGTTGAACTGGTCTGGGTCTCTTGTTTTTTTCGGTTTTAAAATGTTTTCTAAATTGTTGGAAGTCCTGTATGCTATGTGGTAACCTTGTTTTCGAAAAATGTTATTTGCAATATGTTCAACGGCTTTGTTGAAGTCTACAGCAATGTATTTTGGTTTTGGGTGATTGGCTTTTATAGTTTTCCTTCTTTTTAGTTGTTTCTTTATTATTTTATCCACTATTGAGGTGTTGTAGTGGTTAGAAGCAGCTATATGTTTTATGGTGTTGATCTCCTGCTTGAAGTCTTCTGCATTCATGGGAATGTTCAGTAGTCTGTTCACAAAACTGTTGTACGCTGCAAATTTATGTGATATGGGGTGGTTAGAAGAGGCGTGAATGGTGTGGCTAGTCTGTGTGGGCTTTCTATATATTTTAAACGTGTGTTTTCGTTCTGACTTAGTGATGGAGATATCTAAGAAGTTCAGTCTCTGTTCACATTCTATTTCACTGGTGAATTCTAGGTTGGGGTGAATTTTGTTGAGATAGTTCAATAAAAGACCGGTTTGTCGTGTATTGCCGTTGTACAAGCAAATGATATCATCCACATATCTGAAATAATAAATTATCTTGTTGTGGTGCTTGTTGATGTCATTCATGATGTAGGTGGTTTCAACATGATTTAGAAAAATCTCGGCCATAATGCTAGACAGCGGTGAACCCATAGCTAAACCTTGATTTTGGATATAGAATTTTTCATTGAATGCGAAATAGTTCTGTGCTAGGCAAACGTTCAGTAGGTTGATTAATTCGTTTATCGATTCATTTTTTAACTTCTTATTTAGGCGTAAATTGTTCTCCAGTATTGACACTGTTTCACTCACTGGAACATTGGTGTATAGATTCACAATGTCGAACGAAACTAACGTAGATCTATCTGGGATGATGACTTTGTTTATTTTATTGATTAGGTCCAAGTTATTCTTAACGCTAAATGTACCGTCAAAGGTGACATATCTTCTTATTATTTTGTCCAAAGTTCTTGATATTCTGTAAGACGGTGCATGCATAAAATTCACGAGAGGTCTTATGGGGTAACCTAATTTATGTATTTTAGGTAAACCTTTGAGGTGTGGAATGGCGGGTTTGATCATTTTGGCAAATCTCTTCTGTGGTTCTGACAATAGGTGGCTACTCTTATTAATGGATTTACATATAACGTAATATTAACTATTTACTAATCTCAGTTTGTATATCCTAATTTGTATTACTTTTTTATCCATTCGTATTTAAAATATTTCCATTATTTAAATATTATTTGAAAGAGTCATATATAGAAATATTTCCTTTTGTTTAATTGTAGTTCAGTTGAAAAAAAAACTAGATATATTTGAATATACTCAAATTTGAGTGGTATGCATAATTTAATTGCCCTATTAAAGATGATGCATTCCTTGATTTATTTTATCGAAGAATATATTTAGTAATATATATATATATATAGCAAATTTAAATAAATGTTATGAAATAATTATATATTTATATATTATAATTTGGTTATTTCTATTTAATTTTATATCCATTTAACTCATCCTAGCTGTATATCAGGTTACAAAATGTTACTAAATAGGAATTTCACCAAAAAATAAATATTTTAATGAATTCATAAGACAATTATAACTTCGTTGCTTTTATATTTATAAACACAAATTTTTGGAAGAAAATGAAAATATTTTCATTGAAAATCATTTTTGTATAAAATAATTTTCTATAAACGCGTAAATCTGATATATATCAAAACATTATTCTCTGTAGCATTGTTTTCAAATGAAATTAATTTAGAATAATAGATTAATATTAAAAAAAGTAGTCAATAAGACATTCAAATACAAAATTATAAACATTTTTAGGAGTGTAAAGTTTCAATTAAATAACAACATTATATTTCAAAACTCAAATTTATAGATATTTTCTAGTTGTTATAGTAAGGTAATGGTTACAGACTGTAAGATGATTATTTTCTAATCAATAAATTTAAATGGAGTGTCATGTAGTGATACAAGCTCACCATATTCCAAGTAAGTAGCTCTTCTCAGTGCTTTTAATCTTTGAACATCTCGGTCAGTCCAGTTAAAACTTTGCTTCAGTTTGTCTGAAGGTACTTTAAAACCTAAATATTTAGGATATCCATCATTCAAAAGATATGTTAATGGTTGTTGCATATTTTTTATGTCACTTTTAACCAAATCTACAAACTGTCTCATCTTAGCATTATACTGTCTTATATCTTGAACAACTTTGTCACTTTGAGAAGCAGGTAATTCATTAAATATAATAGGTAAGTGTTTTCCAAGCGCCATAATTTCATCACATAACTTGTATGTATCATTCACTTCTGAGGAACTATATTTAAATGTTAATATGCACAGTATGAATACTAAAATTTTCATTTTACTTACTATAGTAGTCGTAATAGCCTATATTATGTAGAACTTACATTGACACTTGTAGTATTTATAATTAATGACTCTGTGAATGGTAAAATAATATAGTTATCATATCAGATAACATTTTGGTAATCAAAATTAGAATCAATTTTATTAGAGTTACTATAATATGGTAGTTAAAAAAGAGCAAAGGTCCAAAAATACCTAAAAGACAAGTTAAATTAACCTCCAAAAATTATAAAGTGAAGTTAATAACTGTATAACTAACTAATAACTGAAATATCTTATACCCATACATAGAATAAATTTCTCTGATCATCTACCATCACTCACTTTATTTTCAAATTCAGTCCTTTTAAGTTATTCAAAGAAAGCAAATTTTATATTACGCTATTACTTCATATATATATATATATATATATATATATATATATATATATATATATATATATATAAGTTGAAGGGTTAAACTGATACTTAACACTCTTATTTTTATTGAGTATTTACTAATTTTAATTTAAACCTAATTGTTCTTCACATGTTGGTTCATAGAGCTTATTATCAACATTAGGTAAAATTTAGGATAACATTTTTAAAAATAAAATTGGAGGAAAAAAATAAGCTTTTGTTAGTATACAAGACCAATTTATAAATCCTACAGTATATTCAATTACAATATTGATTAGTTGTTATCTAATGTTGATTAGTTGTTATCTAATGTAACCAACAATGACCAGTATGTCATTGTTATCTAATAAATAATTATCTATACATCTCACTTAATTTGTTCTTCATGTGACTTTATTTAACATTTATGAATACATTTAATGGTACACCTTGTTGCACTTAAATAAATTTGTTTGGTGTATCATGTAGTAAAACTAACTCTGCGTACTCGTTATATGTAGCAATCATTAATGCTTCGAGTTTACCAATATCTTTGTCTGTCCAGTTAAATCTTTGTTTCACTTTATCATCTGGAACATTTAAAGTTAAATATTTTGGACATCCATCATTCAAAAGATATGCTAATGCATCTTGTAAATTTTGTTTATCAGTTCTTACTAAATTTGCAAATTCTTTCAACTTTGCATTATATATTTTTATATTTTCAACAAATTTGTCACCTTGAAAAACAGGTAATTCACTATACATTAAAGGTAAATATTTGCCCATACTTATAATTTCATTACATAACTTGAAAGTAATGTTACTTTTTATACAACTGCAATGAAATATTGATATAAACATTGCAAAAAGTAATCTATTCATTGTTTACTATTTGTAGTGAATAAAATTACAATGATGTGTTAGGATGTTAAATTAATTTAATATGAAATATTAGTGATAATACGGAGGTAATAAAATATGTACATTATCAAACTAGTACTGTTTATGTAATTTGCAGGCCAGTGAATAACATCTTATTTATAACTAAAAATATGTTGTATAATTTGTGTTTGTAAATATAAAAACTGATTTGTCTTTGATTATATAAAATTTAATTAATTTCTTCACAGAAGGTAAACATCTTTACACGTCCTTTATAATTTGATCATTCTTTTAAGAAAATACTTATAATTGAACAAAGTTTAAACCACATTTGTGGAAAAGAGTGTCGTATGTAATAAAAACTGACACTCTGGTTATAAGATGGAATGTTAACTATCATTTATTTAATTGGAGACTAGCCAGATAATCATTAATATAAAGAATACATGAAAAGTAAACTATCTTACACACTATCATTTTTTTGTGTGATATAGTTCTTAATACAGAAGAATGTCATTTGTTCAACACAAGGAATAAAGTTTCAAGTGCTTATACATATGAATGTAAAATGAAATGATGATAATATTTCAAAGGTATAATATTTACATTTAAGGGGTTTAGATATAATGAGGTACTGTATTTTTATGCTGATCTTCATTGAGAAATAAAATAATAAATTGATGGAATTTATGGATCAAAATTGTAACTGCCGAAATTCTAAAGTTATAAGATCATATATGCTCGATATAAAAATCACCCAATTAAAAATATTCATTAACACCAACTAAAAACATAATCCATTACATTAGAACCTATACTGAATTAGGCATAAATATCATTGATTACATGCTCAAATAACTTTGAACTACAGGTGGATGAAATAAAAAAAATAAAATTAACCAACAAAATGAAATTTCCAAAATACAAACTAGCTTAAACTCATACATATCTAATAATCACTATAATATTATCCTGGGAGTGTTTTTCGATACCCTGGGAGTAGCTATCGAAATACATAGTTACAATTTGGCATACCACTTTATGAATTTGAATGATGTCTTATAGGATTAAAGCCTTGTAAACTAAATTAATTGACACATTTAAGGGTAAAATAACTAACCTAACTGACAAGATCATCAACAGATGTGTTGCTACTAAAACAGAGTTACAACTCACAAACCAGACAATTCACATCCACTCAAACAATCACACTGAGTGCAACTTTTCTAACCTTGCAAGTACAAAACATGGGAAACCAATTGAATGAGATATCAAGTTAACATAACCTACAAAATACCTCACAACCAATTTTAATAACATGCCCATAAATAATAACCAACAAGCTAAAACTACCAAATTTTAATGCAAAATAATAGAAGCTGCGTATTACTGAAACAAAACACCCATCCTCAAGGAAATAATCACACACTTACCCCCAGATATATCATTACAAGACATCCTTGAATCTAGCTTACATTGAAACACATACCAATTGTGACAATGTGAAAAGTCAGATTTAATATTGAATAATTTTAAAGACGCGGTTAAACTGTAGAGATAAGAATTCAAATAATAATTTGAAACTAGTAAACTCATTTATAAAGGAAAAATAGATTTTCAAGACAACAGAATAAATAATTATGTAAATATTGATATAATTTGTTTGTAATTAATAATACATGAGAATTTTGATATTATACGGTGATGTATGTGAGGTAATTGGAACAGCCAACAGCGGAAGGGAGGCTTTCGGAAGTAATACAGATTGATAGAAGCCTCATGGCAACAGTCAGTCTTAAGAGAGCAGTTGAGTGAGTTAGATGTGTATTCTTGTGTGAAGAAGTAATCTTAAAATGTAGCAAAATTAGTTAAAGTAGAGTCTTAGAGAGAGAAACTTTCTTTTCAAAATGTAGTTTTAACTTAGCAACGAGGAGTCCTAAATCAACGTCTGGAGAGGTTGGTCGTGTTGTAAGAAAGTCTTAGTTCAGGAGTTTGAACAGTTTGAACGTTGAGATATATTAATTTTGTGTGACGAACAGTAATGGTTTTGTCTTAATTGGACAAAATGTTAAATAAATGACGTGTCACGTACATAGACAATAGAGAATTAGCGTGTATTGCATTATAAAATGTGTCGGTAGATGAACAATCATAAAAAGATTACATGAACTATCAAACTAATAAACATTTTAATATGGACATGTGTCGAACAATAGAAAGCTAAAAGTTCATGAATGATGCAACGTCAACGGACAACTCAGCACGTGCAAATATGCAATGAACTTCTTTCAACATAATACGGTAACCAGTGTTAAATAACACTGAAACTTATATTGTGTAACTATGTAAAGCTTATTATATGTAATGTACTATTTTTTATAAATTTAATATTTTTGAACAACTATTGTGTTGTAAGAATCATAAAGGTCTACTGACATAAATTTTTTATAAAGTAATTTAAAAATAATATAAACAGACAATTTTAATCTGTTCATTTAATAAAATGAATTTTTAAGTTGCAACATAAAGAAGTAAATTCAAGATTCAAAATTTTTGACCTTCTTAAAAGGTAGTTATGATAATTGATATTAGGATGTGTAGTTTAGTAAGATTATGAATTTGTTGATGAATACTATGTACTAATTCTTTGTTTTTAATAAATCCATGTCAATATTTCAGCTAGAATTGTTTTCATTAAATACCAGATTCACTGTAAGTACACTTATGAAAGAACTTTCGACCCCAGAGATTTTAAAGTTAATAAATTTTTCTTTTTTTTGATAAATAATGACCATGAGGTCTGGCGCCCAATATTAATTAATTAACTACAATTAAATTCATTTTCATTATTCAATAAATAACGTAAGAACTCTTCAAGTTCACATAATTCTTTTTCTAAAAAAAAAAAATAACTTCATTTTTAGTAAATTAACTTGACAAGCACAATTTACAAAATATCACAATTGTCGCTCAACTTAGGGGCCATATTCTTATATTTAAAAAATATAAGGATATAAGTCGAAAATACAGTGAAATTGGTGTAATGAGAATAATTAAACAAGGTAAGGACATTTTTAACAATAGGAAACATTCTCTTGAACAAATTTTTTTTGATTAGACATAATAAAAGTGATAAATTTAGATAAGATTAAGATGAACTTAGAAATAATAAACAATAACAGTGAACAGGTTAGAATAATGATTTTGGTAACTAAAATTTAAACTTAAAACTAAAGGTAAACATAATAATAATTAAAATGAAGGGAGATGATAATAATAAGTTAATAACTGATTTAGATAGGCTTAGGATGGAATTAGAAGCAATAAAACAGAAAGTTGAAAAGTATTTTAGAAATGTAAATAAAAAATAAGATGTCTAAAGATAATAGAGAATAATATGACAGTTGGGGAACAATGGTACATAAAATTAGACAGAGAAGGATTAGATAAAGGATGGAATGTAAGGTTAATAAAATTAGTTAAGATTTTTGTTAATAAATAGTTTTGAGTTTGAATAATGTATAGTTTATATTTGAAATAATAATGATGTGTGTACTAAAAAATAATATAGGCCAAGTTTAAAAAGTTAAGAGTTTTAGTTTAAGAAGCGTTTAGATATTTGCTAAAGTAAAGACGATCGCTTATATCAGTAGATAACTCTGAATGTTGTTAGTTCCAATATAAATAATTATAGAACGTGACTAGATAAGCAAGTTGGTTAGAAGCAAAGATTCTATGCGTCTAATGGGAATCATTAATATTTAATATTGAAGAAGAAATATTTAATATTGAAGAAGAAATATTTAATATTGAAGAAGAAATATTTAATATTGAAGGAAGAATTCAATATTGCATACTCAATAATGTGAGAGGATTTGTACAGACCCTGAACTAAAAGATTTTCACTTCTTATCAGTAGACAGATATATTGCATCATACAACTAGGGGAGATTGTTTATTCCTTAGTCAGGTATAAGTTCCATGCATCAACGTCAAGGCTGAGATACAGTGTGTTAGAAAAATACTGTTCTAGAAAATAAAAACTTTTGATTCGTCATAATGAAATAATTTGTGTTCTTAAATAAAAAAAACGTTTAAATGAAAGATAGTTGGTATTAAGTAGAGTATCTAGAATAAAAGATTGATTACTTGAATAACTTCTACAAAATAAAATGTAAATTCCTAAATAAAGAACTTAGAATAATTTAAAATAAATTTTTTTTTGAATTAGGGTAATAGTAGGTAGAAAGGAATACACAAGCAATAAATCTGCGATGCTAGGAATACAATCGGTAAAGAGGACAGTATTTCAACTTCGGGTGAGCCGATTTTAATGAAATTTTTATGAATTTAAATTTTTTTCTTCGAATATATGCATTTTAAAAAACATGAACATTTGGGAGGTTGGCTAAGGAGTTTATGTAGTAAATAGAATGTTTTATTCATATAAATAGGGCATTCTGGGACTACATGAAGGGCGTGTTGTGAAATAGGGATGTGTTCTGGGCTTTATCTTGAATTTAGTAGGGATATTGCATTCAACCATTGCACATTTCAAAGTCATAACATGTTGCTTTGTGTTAGAGTTCACAGTGTGATCAGAAGGACACATGTAAAATATTAGACCATCAGAAGGATTGGAGGGGCGGCAGATTAGTAGAAATGCATAATAATAATGTGACATTATTACATGAAAAAATATCATGTAATAAAAAATTTGGACAGATGTTGAAGGAAAATAAATTGTAGGGTATACAGACGTGATCAATCTGTATATGCAAGATTAAACCGGACGTGACAGAATAGGGAGTACTTATAAAATAAAACGGAAAATTTCGTAGAATTGTAAAAATGTTAATTGATTAAGATAAATAGCTGGATGTTAGTTTGTAAAATAATAATTTCAACTTTGATGTTAGTGAATAATAAGGATTAGTTGATAAAATGATATAAAAAATTGTTAGTTTTAAGTGATTTGTAGTTTGGAAAATGAAGAATAGTTTGTAAAAGTTTGAGCATCTATGTAAGGCGTTGCCAAGACAAATATAATAGAATTTTTATGTTTTTTGACCTCAAATAATGAAATAAGGATGTTAAGTTTTTGTTTTTAAAAAATGGAAAATATAGTAAGATAATAATAATAAGGGAGATTTCAAAGAGTTTTATAGAAAAGATAAATAAGTAACGTTTTTTAAATGAATAATAATGGAATTTGAAATAATAGATGATTTTAAGAAGTTATTTGATAAAGGTGTTTGATGATTTTGATGAAATAAGATGTTTAGCTGGGAAACAATGTAAAATTATTTTTTTTAAGTTTTTTGTATTCAAGTAATAGATGATTAAGGAGATTTTAATGTGAAGGAGTTTAAATGAGAGATTTTTTGAGTTTTTTATATGAAGATGATGACTTTACAGAAGTGTTAAGTAAAGTAGTATTTAAAATATGAAGTTGTTCTGTTGAGAAGCTTTTATAAAAAGGATAGTTAGTTGCATTGATAGTAATTTTTAGTTTTTACAAGGTTTTTTGAGTACTGCGATGATATAATAAGGAATACGACGATTTTTATGAAATAAGGGGAGATTTAGGGAATTCTACGAGTATACGACGATATTTTATGATTTTTAAAGGAAGCTACGATGAAATGATGAGATTATTTATATAATGATATGTAGGTAACCCGCGAGGACTGCATAAGTAAATAATGAAGAGTTTTTTAGGAAATTAATGCAACTTTAATTATTGTAATATGAAAGATTTAAGATAGAAGGAATTTTGAAGATAAGGTACTAAATGATAATACAATTGTAAAGAGGTAATTTTGAAATAGACAAGATGAGTTTTGTAAGTTAATTTTTTTTGATGATAATGATGTCATATTTTTGAGTTTTAGTAGAAGTAAAGAGTTTTTAGTAATTGTTAAAATCAGTAGTGAACATTTATCCCAGCAAAACAAAGAATAATTAAGAATTTGATAAAAATAAACAATAATGTAAGATTATGATTGAAAAGTTTTAATGTAATTTGAAGTGTTTTTAAATAATAATAGAGTAATTTTGTGATGATGTTAAATAATAATGAGAAGTTTTAATTTTTGATTGTATTGAGATGAAAGAAATATTCAGATGAATAGTTAGAATAAAAAGTAGATTTTCAATAGAGGCGTAGAATATTGCGTCTTGGCAAAGAGATAACGTGAGAAAGAAATGTCGGATGACAGGAAAGGGATACAGACGGATGTCTACGAGATAAGGTTTGAGTGGCACATCCTGTCAACAAAAAGTATTGATGGGAAAGCTTTTAATCAACGGATGTTGAAATAAAAGCGGATGATGGGTTTTCTTTAGTAAATAGAGATAAGGTTTAGCGCTAATGGATTTATTTTTAATATCGATGAGTTATGATAACTAAATAAATGGTTAGTGTAATACAGTAGGGTATTTAGTAAGTAAATTTTTTCATTTTTATTTGAAAAGAGAATCTTTCCTACAATAAATACACTTGATGTATTTTTTTTTATTATGTCCTTAACTTCTGAAATAAAAAGTTTTGAAAATCTATTAAATTTTTTTTTCTCGAATTGAAATTTATATATATATAGAAAGATTTGTATTACAATACTTGTATTGTAATACAAACCTTTGTGGGGTTTTGTGACAATGTGAAAAGTCAGATTTAATATTGAATAATTTTAAAGACGCGGTTAAACTGTAGAGATAAGAATTCAAATAATAATTTAAAACTAGTAAACTCATTTATAAAGGAAAAATAGATTTTCAAGACAACAGAATAAATAATTATGTAAATATTGATATAATTTGTTTGTAATTAATAATATATGAGAATTTTGATATTATACGGTGATGTATGTGAGGTAATTGGAACAGCAAACAGCGGAAGGGAGGCTTTCGGAAGTAATACAGATTGATAGAAGCCTCATGGCAACAGTCAGTCTTAAGAGAGCAGTTGAGTGAGTTAGATGTGTATTCTTGTGTGAAGAAGTATTCTTAAAATGTAGCAAAATTAGTTAAAGTAGAGTCTTAGAGAGAGAAACTTTCTTTTCAAAATGTAGTTTAAACTTAGCAATGAGGAGTCTTAAATCAACGTCTGGAGAGGTTGGTCGTGTTGTAAGAAAGTCTTAGTTCAGGAGTGATAGGACGTTTTTTTTTATACAAAGTAATTGTTACAAAACGAACTTAAAATGTTGAAGTGTATAAGAGAACAGTTTGAACGTTGAGATATATTAATTTTGTGTGACGAACAGTATTGGTTTTGTCTTAATTGGACAAAGTGTTAAATAAATGACGTGTCACGTACATAGACAATAGAGAATTAGCGTGTATTGCATTATAAAATGTGTCGGTAGATGAACAATCATAAAAAGATTACATGAACTATCAAACTAATAAACATTTTAATATGGACATGTGTCGAACAATAGAAAGCTAAAAGTTCACGAATGATGCAACGTCAACGGACAACTCAGCACGTGCAAATATGCAATGAACTTTTTCAACATAATACGGTAACCAGTGTTAAATAACACTGAAACTTATATTGTGTAACTATGTAAAGCTTATTATATGTAATGTACTATTTTTTATAAATTTAATATTTTTGAACAACTATTGTGTTGTAAGAATCATAAAGGTCTACTGACATAAATTTTTTATAAAGTAATTTAAAAATAATATAAACAGACAATTTTAATCTGTTCATTTAATAAAATGAATTTTTAAGTTGCAACATAAAGAAGTAAATTCAAGATTCAAAATTTTTGACCTTCTTAAAAGGTAGTTATGATAATTGATATTAGGATGTGTAGTTTAGTAAGATTATGAATTTGTTGATGAATAATATGTACTAATTCTTTGTTTTTAATAAATCCATGTCAATATTTCAGCTAGAATTGTTTTCATTAAATACCAGATTCACTGTAAGTACACTTATGAAAGAACTTTCGACCCCAGAGATTTTAAAGTTAATAAATTTTTCTTTTTTTTTGATAAATAATGACCATGAGGTCTGGCGCCCAATATTAATTAATTAACTACAATTAAATTCGTTTTCATTATTCAATAAATAACGTAAGAACTCTTCAAGTTCACATAATTCTTTTTCTTTAAAAAAAAATAACTTCATTTTTAGTAAATTAACTTGACAAGCACAATTTACGAAATATCACACAATGATCTAGGTTACTTTATCATGAAATCAACGACACGCGATTGTTCGACCAATTATTTTTGTACAAGTATTGGAGCAAACAATTCAACGTGATATAAAGCACCAGTTAGAATTGAGAAGTAAAACATAAAAGGTCAGCTCAACTGCTGGAAACATTTCACTGAGAAAGTAAATATACTGAGAAAAATTATCAACACTCTACATAAGGCAGAGATAGTAAAAATAATTGTGAATAATTTCAACAACGCTGTATGTCAAGTACAAAGGGTATAAGTTATTCCCACCATTCATGCAATGCAATCCTGTTCACCAAACTGAACAACGATGATTGTTATATGAATACACAACATTTCAATTACAATATATCACATCTAGGTGATTTCTACAATAGGCTTATACATAACATCAGACAGCAGTATACCCTTGAAAATAGAAACTTACAGAGACCACTTTTGGAAACCCCGCCATACAGCAACACCTGTCACAGACTGAAAACAATACACAATACCAAAACAATCCATAACTCACTACCACAGAACATATGACATTAATAGTCTAACCTGTCCCACACTCATTTTTTTATTTAAATTTTTTAAATTTTATTATTTTGATTAATTGAACATTACAATCTTAAGCTATGGCTTAAATAAGTAATACGTGTACAAGTGTGTAATGAAACGTGTGTTGAAGCCTAAATTATAACCTAGGTTGATGTACATCTCAAAAGTTCTACTCCATAATATATGTCCAAATTGGTCTGATAATCATTATATAAGGTAGTCGCTTGTTGTAAAGGTCCAATTACGATTTTCAACCAATTAAAATTTGGTGTACTTTAAGGTGAATCTGTTCTATTTTTTTTTCACGTGGTATTTCCATATAAAGTGTTTATCAAGAAGCATTCCTAGATATTTAACCATATCATAGTCATCACACTATCGACGACCTACAAATACACAGCACTAATGAAAACCCCCATAAATAACTGTTATAACTTCACAAGGCATACAGGATTACAGATCACAAGGCATACAGATGCTAGATCATGCTGATCTATTGAAAATACATCTATCAATAGCACCACACCATAACAAGATTTAAACTAACAAAAACTGAAAAATATAGTAAGTTACCCGTTTACTCTGGAATCGATAAAATGCACATAATTTCTGGTATTTTTTTTAGTAAAAATCAAATCAGATTGTAGATAGGGACGATGGAATTCATTGAAGCATGCCAGAAATGAATTCAAATCTCAACAATGGAGTTGAAGGACAACAGAAAAAACATAGACTCAGAATCACACCACAGCACATCATACAAAATAAAAGTGAACAAAAATAAACCATTACATAAAAAAAATCAACGAAAATACTTCAAAGCTTGCTGTGTGTTGACGATTTCCTAATAGAGGAAAGGAATGAAGAATCAAAGATAAACACATCACTCATTACTGTCCTGAAATCTCTGAAAAAGTAGGAAAATCGATGCTGAAATGTTATTTGATACAGGGCTGTGGAGTAAAATGTCTATCTTTCATTTGGCTTCACTCACACCACGAATAATTAAATAAGTATCCGATGACACTAATAAAAATCCTTATCACCGCCAATGGACCATGCACACAAAAGATTAAACAACTAATACTACTACCCATTATATTCAAACATATTACAGTACAAGTACAATTTCTTGTTGTACCAAAACTTTCCAAAAACATCATTAATAGTCTAAACACATAACATGTACACCATCAATTACACCAAAAAACATGAAAGAAATAACACTAGCATAGCACATAATAAAGAAATTAACTGAACACCTGTAAAAACGCTAAATACAAATATTTCCCAATGAAGCCAACACTTACACTCTCTTATTCATTCAAATACACTGTTAAACAACACACAAAATGTACAACTTATCAAACTGCTATGGGAATACGAAAACATCTTCACTGACAACAAAGTCTAAACAACATATACACAAAAAGTATTTCTAAACTTAACAATATTATTCCATACATCAGGAAAAAACTATCCCATTCCAATTCAGTAGATGGCTACAGTGGATCATAAAATTGCAGAGATCAAGTCACTAGGCATCATAGAAAGGTGTAATAGCTCCTATATCAACCCAATACTCATGGTTATTAAAAAGGACAAGGAAATAAGGAAATGTCTGGATGCACGTAAATTAATCTCATTATTCATCCCAAACTTTTACCACAATTTGAGTGTCATTGTACAAATGAATAGAGAAATAGGAATGTGTATCAGAATATATTGCAGTCAGTAAAAAGGAATGGGGTAGGCCTCATATCAATGCTCAATAAGTGACTAAACACATTACACCACACTAATAATGGCTATAGTCCAAATTATTTAGAAATAAACCTAAATATCCAATCCACATATTTCTGGCACAAGTATTTCCCATAATAATCTACTAACATAAAACTAACATATCAAGAGTGGGAGATAAACGAAATGTAAAACACACAAGCTGCATGAGTTCGAAGAAAGTGACTTTGTCCTAGAAAAGGTACAAAACATTTTAAACTAGCTGACGGGAGCGACAGCCAATTTTTTTGACTTTAATGATGGTCCATACATCATTACAAAAAGTTAGGTTTGTCAACCTACACACTAAAGGCACAAACAACAAGCCATGAGGAGGGGGGTGGGGTCTATCAAATTTTAAAAGCTGAATTTGGAATTTTGATAACCAAGAGTTTTCTGAAATCAAAAGAAGGCATTGTAAAGATACAGAAAGTTTAAAGTTTTAAGATCATACATGCATATCATAAAAGCCACCTAATTAAATATATTCAATTATCACCAACCAGAAACAACCCATTCCATCAAAACCCATACCACAATAGATAAAAATATAATTCGTATTTTGTATCTCCATATAGTATAATTTGTGCAACATGAATAGTAATAGAATTCACATTGTATGTCAATGGTTAAAAAAAAAGAGAGAAAGAAGAACTATTACTTAATATGAAAAGGAAATCTCTATGCGAAGAAGAAAACAAAAGTTTTGGGAAATTCCATTTAAAGTATCTAGAAAGTTATTATTATTGATATAAGTTGTAACATTATAAACAATGTTAACATTAACAATAATTAACATTATTGTTAAATAAACAATAAACAATTATTCATAAATAAACAATATGAATTGATGATGGGTTGAGGGATTTGTGGTCAAAAGAAAAGTGAGATCTTAGAAAAGACATCAAACAAAATGACAAGTACAAGATTAAAATATTAAACAAATTTGTAAGTCATTAAAAAAACATATTTTATTTTATGTAAATATCAGTTTATACGTGCTTTACCAAACACGTGTATTAGTTTGAAACAAACTTTTTATTAAAAATCACTTCTCTTCCTCGTTGCAACTGCATACCGTCGTTTCATCACAATCACTCCAATCGTTATTCAAAGTTAATTTTATAAGTTCACGTTTTTCTCTGGTGGGAACACATCAATTGTTTACATTATAAGAAGTATAATTAAATGTTCAAATAGTTTTTATTTTTATAAAACACCCAAAATTTCAGTCTTTGCATCCGTACTTTCCGAGTTACATCATACCTTTGCTGAATTTACAAAATTAATAGATCAAGTACCGGTACTTTTCACTTCTAAACACTCGTTTTTTTATTCAAACGTAACTGAATCATAACAGTACATAGCATTACATGTTAAAACAGTTCATTTTTATTAAAGACAAACACTTTCTATTAATACTTTGCTTTTGTCCAAATTGGACACGAATATCCCGGAGACGTGCTCTCGCCTTGGAAGTTCTATCCAGACTAAACCATCTATCAGTTGGCAGTTATTCCCAAGTCTTTCCACTTTGTATTCAAAATGTTTGCATTGCACTTTTTTAATTATAAAATTATAATCATTCTAATTATTATAATACATAGACGAAATTTCTCTGATCATTTACCATTATTTATTTCATTTATTTATTTAAAATTTATTAAATTTATTTGAAAAAAAAAAGTTTCCTGCTTGAATCATCAAGTCTAGGCATACACCCCATTCTATCTAAGATCAAAGTAGGCCTATAAATCCCATTCTGTTTAAAATCAAAGAACTAAAAATGTACACTATTACAATAGTTCAATGCATATAGACAAAACATGTACATTATTACAGAAATACTTAGGATTTAAGTTATTTCAATGACATTTTTTGCAATGTACTCTAAAAAATAACCAATTTTAACGTTCAATTATTAATTAAGAAAATGTGTAAATCTAAATTTTTAAAAGGAGGAAAAACAATATTGTAACAAAAAATATTTTAAAACTGTTACAACTCAAATAGTTCAAATTATTAAATTAGGAGCAAAATTGTACAGAGGTTTTCAATATTGCTGATCATTGTAATTGTTTTTAATTTTGACATTATAATTTCAAAATTAAAAGTAACTCAACTAAGGTTGAAAAACAAACTAAAATCTTAAAAAAAAATTTGTATAGGTAATTTTTAAAAACTTTGGAGATTTTAGGTCTATGAGTACAAATTTGACAAATTTGATTTAAAATACACATTAGAATATTATAACATACCGAAATAGAAAGCTCCAAAGGTCAGTACCCGGCAGGCCATAAATCGTCAAGACATGAAAGGATTGACGGACATAAAAAAATGTTTCAACAGGGAAACAACGCACCCAAACCGTCACACAAGATCCATCAAAATTAAGCTTTTAATACCGAAACAAATTGTAACAAGCCAATCAGAGCAAGTGAATCAGTTCAGAAATAACGTCCAAAAATTAAAACTAACCAATGGAAGAAGAGCATCATGACGCTGTTTTAAAAAGAGGAGAACTTATAAATAAGGGTAAAAAAGGCAGGACACGTGGTTCTTTTTAGATATTTTTGGTTCCGACGTCGTATTAGAAGGTTGTTCCGGGGAAGTGTTTCTCCTGATCGAAAGAGTTAAGTGTTTGTGAAGGACTTTGCCTATCCTATTCGTCGTTTTCTTTTTTTATAGAACTGTTAAGTTTATAAAAGTCAATAAAAAGTTATCCGTCGTTTTAAAAACTAAAAGAATCGTCGTATTAAAGTATAAGAAGTCTTCGTGGTCGTTAAGTGAGATAAGTGTGAAGTTTAAGGAGTCATCGTCGTATTAAAATTAAATCAGTGAGAAGAAGTATCGCCGTAAGAATTAAAAGCATCATCGTCGCAAGAGTGAGTGAAGAAAGGTGTAACCCGCGATTGGGATCATCTACGGGAGAGGCAAACCATCCAACCATCACGCAATCTTCGAGAGAACCACGGAACGAGAACAATCCAAAAAACTGGAAAGGAACACGTCAATTGATAAGTAGAACTTAAAGGACAATACATTTAATAAATTACCACCAAATTTTGTTTTTTGTAATAATAAAATAAATTATAGCCACCTAAGAACCAACGAACCCCAATAGAGATTTAAATTAAATTCAAGTAAATAACCTTCAGTTAGCCGGAGCAAATATTTTATAAAGCTAATTAAAATTAGAGTCAAAATTAAATACAAATTAAATTGATGCATTCTTAAATTCCTTGTTTTAGAATAAGTTGTTTAGGATAAGAATTTATAGTGAAGATGTACCTAGTTTAAGCCGTAGTATAAAATTGTAGAATAAGATATTAATCAGTAATATTTGAGCATCAAGGTAAAAATTATGTTTTAAATGATTAAAAAATTAATATTTAAAAGAGTTAATTATTCAAAATGTTTAATTAAAATTGAGTTATAATCCCACATGATTTGAGTGTTATTATTTTAATCAATTGTCAAATAACTAACGAACTAATAACCAAATAATAATAATAATTAATAAATAGTAAAAGAAATATAGGAGAGTTTTCCTATATTTAAGCGACCAACGTGTAGTAAATAAAAAATAAAAAAAAGAGTACGTATTAAACGTTATATTTGGCGACCCAACAGGTGTGGCTATAATTAATTAAAATTAATTATTTAATTGATAAATTGGTGGTATATTGAATAAGTTAAGAAAGACATTCAAACAAGTTTAAAAAGACAATTAATAAATTAAGTTCATGTTTAGAAAGGATAAGAAATTAAATATAAGCCAATTTAAGTTAAGAAGAAGTGATAGGTTAAGAAGTAAACAACCTAACAATAGTAGAATTAAAATGGCAACTAATGACCAAATTGAGTTAGGGGAAAACAGGGAAACTGGTAACGAATTAGGTGTAGAAGGAGTTGAGAGTAGGGAATTAAATGTAGAATGTACGGGGGAACCAATGCAAATTAATAATGGGGAAACAGTAGACGAAATTAACGGGGGTAAACAAAATGAAAGGGTGTTGGGGACGGAGCCTAGTTTCAATATAGAATTATTAATGAGACAAATGATGGAACAAAATGCAAAACGCGAAAAAGACGCGATTGAACGCGAGAAAGCCAATAAAGCAGAATCTATAGAAAGTATGAAAACGTTGTTAGAATCAAATAAGGCAGAGATAATTGGAGCAGTTAACCTTAAAATTCAAGAGATTAGGGAAGAAATTAAATTAGCCAGTAAAGCCGTGGAGGAAAAATTAGAAAAATCTATAAAGGGGAAATGTTCAGCCATAGATAATAAGATAAGGACCGTCGATAGCAAAATTAACGAAGTGGGAGAGAAAATTCAAAATGTAGAAGTTCAGTTAGATCGGAAAATCGAAGAAAATAAACAGGGCACCCGGACACAAATTGTAGGACTAGAAATTAGGACCACAGATTTAGAGACAAAAATAAACGAAAATAGCTATGACGAAATTCAAAATAAATATTCAGAGACAAATGACCAGGTTAGGGAATACGTAGAAAAAACAAAGGAGTTGCAGACAAGGATTACAGAAGTAAATACGCGTTTGAATAAAATTAAAAATGGTGAAGTGATAAAGGAGCCGGAAAATATGAGAAATATTAACTTTACGGGGAGGGAAAGATTCCCAATGCAATTTTTAAAAACCTTAAAAGAAATGAAAGAATATTATGAGGAAGAAAATGTAAATTGGATAGACAAATATTTAAAGGATGGCGCATTTATATGGTGGCAGTTGCATCGCGAAGATATCAAGAGTTTCAGTGAGTTCGAACACATATTTAAAGAAAAGTACTTTAACGAGATCATACAGGGGGAGATAAGAGATAGGTTAGAATTCGGAAGATATAAAGGACCAATTAATGAACAGACAGTAAGTTACGTAGAGAACATTCTATTGGAATCTGGATCCCTCGAGCCGCGTCTTACTGAGGTACAGTTAGTCCATAAAATTGCAAAGCATTTTCACCCAACAACGTTGGTCGCCGTTATTACGAGGGGTATTGCAACGAAGACCGAGTTCATAAAGTTAATAATGGAGTTCAAGAATGTGCCGTTACCACCTACCAATTTTAGGGAACCCCCCAATCGACAAGAATCTCCAAACAAAAACAACCATTATGAAAGCAGGGAAAATAAAGACAGACATCCAGGTCACTGGACGACCGGGTATAATAAATTTAAAAACAGAGGACCGACATATTACGGGAAAAGAGAAACACAGAATGGTGAGGGGACTAGCCGACCAAAACAAGACAATTCATAATGACATGGGGGAAGGGGCAAACAACTCTTAAATAACACATAAAGATAAATAATAATAAAGTTTTTTTTTTAATTCTAGATAAATAAATTTAAACAAAATAGAGATAGTCTTATGATAAATTGTTTTAAAAGGAAGGGTAGTGTATAAAAGAAAGGGCATTGTTCGGTTAACCATAATAGAAGTCAGTCTGTAGGTCAAATTCCTGGGGTTATTGTTAGGGTAGAAAAGGTTTGACAGGGTCATAAATTTTAAGTTTAAAGAGACGATAGACAAATGTAAACAACCGATCGATAGGTTTTATGTTTTAAGGGTAGTTTTTAAATATTAAACGTTGTTAGAAAGATATGAATTTTAAAGTTAAGTAGGTAATTACATGATTAGATTAAGAAAACAAATATGTGTGAATTAATTAGTAAGTAATATAATAGTTGTAAAAGGAAATTAAGGGTGTATCAAATTTTAGAATTTTAATTAAATTGAAAATTTTAAAATTTTGGGGACTTATATAACATACCGAAATAGAAAGCTCCAAAGGTCAGTACCCGGCAGGCCATAAATCGTCAAGACATGAAAGGATTGACGGACATAAAAAAAGTTTCAACAGGGAAACAACGCACCCAAACCGTCACACAAGATCCATCAAAATTAAGCTTTTAATACCGAAACAAATTGTAACAAGCCAATCAGAGCAAGTGAATCAGTTCAGAAATAACGTCCAAAAATTAAAACTAACCAATGGAAGAAGAGCATCATGACGCTGTTTTAAAAAGAGGAGAACTTATAAATAAGGGTAAAAAAGGCAGGACACGTGGTTCTTTTTAGATATTTTTGGTTCCGACGTCGTATTAGAAGGTTGTTCCGGGGAAGTGTTTCTCCTGATCGAAAGAGTTAAGTGTTTGTGAAGGACTTTGCCTATCCTATTCGTCGTTTTCTTTTTTTATAGAACTGTTAAGTTTATAAAAGTCAATAAAAAGTTATCCGTCGTTTTAAAAACTAAAAGAATCGTCGTATTAAAGTATAAGAAGTCTTCGTGGTCGTTAAGTGAGATAAGTGTGAAGTTTAAGGAGTCATCGTCGTATTAAAATTAAATCAGTGAGAAGAAGTATCGCCGTAAGAATTAAAAGCATCATCGTCGCAAGAGTGAGTGAAGAAAGGTGTAACCCGCGATTGGGATCATCTACGGGAGAGGCAAACCATCCAACCATCACGCAATCTTCGAGAGAACCACGGAACGAGAACAATCCAAAAAACTGGAAAGGAACACGTCAATTGATAAGTAGAACTTAAAGGACAATACATTTAATAAATTACCACCAAATTTTGTTTTTTGTAATAATAAAATAAATTATAGCCACCTAAGAACCAACGAACCCCAATAGAGATTTAAATTAAATTCAAGTAAATAACCTTCAGTTAGCCGGAGCAAATATTTTATAAAGCTAATTAAAATTAGAGTCAAAATTAAATACAAATTAAATTGATGCATTCTTAAATTCCTTGTTTTAGAATAAGTTGTTTAGGATAAGAATTTATAGTGAAGATGTACCTAGTTTAAGCCGTAGTATAAAATTGTAGAATAAGATATTAATCAGTAATATTTGAGCATCAAGGTAAAAATTATGTTTTAAATGATTAAAAAATTAATATTTAAAAGAGTTAATTATTCAAAATGTTTAATTAAAATTGAGTTATAATCCCACATGATTTGAGTGTTATTATTTTAATCAATTGTCAAATAACTAACGAACTAATAACCAAATAATAATAATAATTAATAAATAGTAAAAGAAATATAGGAGAGTTTTCCTATATTTAAGCGACCAACGTGTAGCAAATAACTAATAACAAATAAAAGAGAGATCGTCTTAAACGTTATAATATATTACTTTGAGGTTTTTCGATATAAGTGATTATGTATTTCAATACACAAAATGAATGTTGCAATTTTTTATTGTTGCAATGTATGATTATTGGAAAATAAAGATTAATTTATCATATAGTAAAAAAAATATATATATATATGAATAAAATTTTTTGCAATGATTTCGTATTTGGTCAAAACTTTCACCAAATTGGATATATTATTAATCTTCATCCAATTCATTGCTTCATTAGAGGAATTTAGGCAACTCTGGTCGATGCAAGTAGAACAAGGTAACACATAATATATATAATCAGTTTCTTATAGCCACAAGTTATTCTACACCCTTTTTATATCCACAAAAAATCATCTTCATTAAATTTTCCGAACCGGGCGATGGTTCATCATATTTGGTGTGATGAAATATTACACTTAATTTTTTTACTCCATTAATTCCACTGATATATGCATCCAAGGATGAGCCTGAATTACACTGCTTCAAATTAATGTTCTATGGATGCAGCCACAGTAGGAAGTAACAAAGCTATCTTTACTTTAATGGTTTTTCTACTGCTTTATCGAATAAATGTTGCTTTATCTACTGCTTATATGTCAATAAATTAAAATTTTAATTTAACTTCAATGATTTTGGCAGAATTAACATCCTTTTATATATTATGATCTTGTTCTTCGGGGTTCGACCGTGTCAATATTGTCTGCACGTTGAGTACAGCCAACGTTTCGGGCACTTTACAGATGTCCATTCTCAAGGCTTAACAAATGAGAATGGAGATCTGTAAAGTGCCCGAAATGTCAGCTGTAGGCTACTCAACATGCACACAATATTGACATGGTCGAACCCCGAAGAACAAGATCATAATGATGTTTGTGACCGTGGAAGTCTATTGTTCAAAATCCTTTTATATAGTTCTATGCAGAACTCTTCTAATTTTTAACACTTAAAACATTAATTTTTTCTATTCAAATAAATGACAAAGTTGTGTTGCAGTCTGAAAGAGTTGCATGACAAATTCAAAGATATATTTTTCTACCTATCTTTTTATTGTTAGTAAATGAAATGGTGAATTTCATGGAAACTGCTATCCATCTTGGGTGTGGCTCTTAGAGTTACAAAACTAGCTGCAGGCCAGGGCCATGAGAGAGTGGTGTTGTGCTGCTGTTAGAGGTCATGATGATCACCTCTTCCTTTGTAAGTCCTACCTCTAAATTGTCTAGTAGTGCAGTATTTTAAAATTTCAATATTCAGAATGAACACATTAAATTAATCAAACTAACATGAATTGTAAATTCTTCACTATGGTAATTTATCCTAAATTCTAGTAATTATTTAATACATCAAGTCAATCAAAAAAGGTAATAAGCATAACTCTGTATAACTGTATAGCATAAGTAATTTTAATGCTCTAAAATGTAATGTTGTTTTCTGAATGTAATTGATAACTCAACTAAATTAAAGTTCAATTAATACTCAAGTTAATGTTCTTTAATAACTAACTAAGCTTTTAGAAACTCTCCTCTTCCCCAAGTAGGTCTGAGGGCAAGTGTAAATTAAATATATTTGAAGCCTAATCTGAGGCACAAGGCTCCACATATTTTGATGGCAATGATGGGATCCTAATCTCTTAACAGGATGTGATTTATTATTCTAATAATGGGTTACAGACAATTCGTATTCTTTCTTTAAAGCAAGAGTTCTGTATCCAAACTAAACCATACAGTTATTGAAAATTATCTAATAAATTTTAAAGATTCAAATAAGTTGGGAATCGTAACAAAGACTAAATTTGTTGCTATATTGAGCTTTTTGGGTGATATAGCTTGCTTTGGGGTGTTTTGAGAAGCATAAATATGTCTCAAATTTAGTAGCAAAGTTGATAATAATAATTGAAATTTGTAGTGAGGGGTCGGAATCAGATCTATGTCTCGAGACTTAACAGAGTCTTTGAGCGTTTATGGGGGGGGGGGGGTGTAGGCTAATCTCAAAATTCAACCAGAAAAGTTTGTATTTACTGCATAGAGTACTTAAGGCATATAGTTATATAATAATATGATTACGTCATGGTAGTAACAAGCGAGGGTGTTAAACCTAACCTGAAGAAAATTAAAACCATTAAGAAATTTCCAATACCAAAAACTGTAAGGGATATCAGAACGTTTAGTGGCATTTTATCTTATTGTTGGTACTTTATTAAATCATACTCCCTCATAGCCAAATCACTAAATGATGTTTTCTTTGTCTGGAGTAGGAAGTATCAAAAAAATTTTGATATATCAAGGCAAGTGTTTTTCATGGAGTCAGTTTTAATCTATTGAAAATTTGTCTAAGCCATTTATATTGAGTTGCGATGCAAGCCAAACTGCCATAGAAAGAGTACTATCTTAAGTAAAGGTTGTTGATAATACCCTAATGTTATGCAAGTAGGCAGTTAAACAAATTGTCTTCAGTATAGCAGATAGATATGAGAGAGATATGTGAGAGAGAGCTCTTAGTTCCAATATTTTGCACTACATATTTCCAATTATTTTTATTCAGCAGAAGGTTTACAGTGGTCACACAACGCTCCCCCCTTAATTGTTTGTTTAGCTTAACATGTTAAGTGCCATGGGGGGCCGATCGGTACGAGAGCTAGCTCATAGTTAAAGTCGCGTGTCGGCCGATCGGTACGACACTGCCGTCAATGCAAGATTTTATTTTAGATTCTTTTATCAGGAAGTGTTGCAACCTAGCGGAAAACACATCCACTAAGTGTAAAGTAGGAGATTGTAGCTAATAACCGTAGATATTTCATTTTATTATCTTTAACTAGTGTTGCGTAACAACCAAATAAAAATACCTCAACAATATGTTAATTTCATCGTACCGATCGGTACGGCAGCAAATTTTTAGTTGATATTATGGATTAATGCATTAAAACAAGTAATATACAGTTAGAATATTCTGCAGTTGTTATATTTTTTAAAAATAAACGTATAAAAGTTAACTATTACGGTAAGCAAAATAATAAATTTTGCATATTTTTGTATAAAACATTGAACAAAATTGGAAAGCAATTTTTAAAACTGTTTAACAATAATATTTATTTACAATTAACTTTTTAAAAATCATTTATTTATATTATTACTGTGTAAACTGTAAGATGAAAGCATTTTGAAAGCAAAATGAAAGCATTTAAAATCTGTTATTGACAAGTATTGGTGTTGCGGTCGTGGTCCTACATTGCTTTTGTAAGGGAGCCAAGCATTTACAATGTAGGTGCCAAATAGTAAATGTATGTACTGCAACTTTATGGTACCATCTTAGTGTCTTTCGTAGTGCTGAGTTGTACGACAACATTTGATAAGCAACATCGATGCTGGGTTTTTGCTCATTGTACTCTGTTATCGCATGATTCTTGAAAATGACATTTCCTCTTCGATCTCGCTTTCCAGTTTGAACCATGTCGACTTGATGTTTACGTGCAATTACTCAACCCGTTTCCCACCACTGAGTCATGTGTTACCAACATCACAGACCAAAATTATCCTAGGAAATCGATCAAAAGTGCGGTCCGCCAATCGGCCGACACGTCAAATTCCAAACAAAATATGATATTCAAAATGACATGCCGAGCCGATCATTTTTTTGAATGTTTTGTAAAACAATTTCTCAAAAAATCAGTTCTCCATATAACCATAAGACCATATATATACAGGTTGTGTTATTAAAATTGTTTATTTAAGTTGGCACTGTATGATAAAAGTGGCACAACTGGCTTGGCACTTAACGTGTTAAAGAACCTTAGGAGCCATCTCACCTGTTGGAGTTTCAGACTCTCGAAGTTTGACTTTGATATGGTACATAAGCCAGTTAAGGCTTAATTTACCAACACAGATAAATTAAGCAGAAGTGTAGGTGAAAGCGAGTTGAAAACTGTTAGGAAAATAGAGATCGCCCACTTGTGGTCATGTGAGCATGTATTGTAAGAACAGGATAGAGATAGTTTCTGGGTAACTGCCATTAAGAATTGGCATAATAATAATAATAAATATTAAATAATAATGACTTTATGAAGTTAATTTCAGGAGTGTACACCATTTTTCAAGCTGTTCACCAGTTTATTCAAGGGGACATGTTACTTGTCTGTTATCAGCCTTTTTTGAAATGTTAATGGAGTACAACACTCCTACTGCAAAGATACTTTCAGATGACTTCACAACTCTGTTCAACACGTTCTCTTGTAAATCACCCTATCAAAACGGCTTTAGACAAAATAGAAATAATGTCAGGAAACATCTGTCCAATCTACAACCAAAACTATATTGCTGCAAAGAACAGCATATTAAGATATCCACAGACTTGTCATATATAAGTATTTTCAGATTTAGTCAATCTACTACCTATTACTGAAGGTTTTTCTTAGATTAATTCTAAGCAAAATTCTAACTCCTTCTATTAAAATCAATTTTAACTCAGTAATATCAGTATCTGATTCCAAACCTCTTCAAGCAAAAAGTAAAAATGTTTCTTCAGAAATCACTTGTATCTTAAACTCCATACTTGTGGATCAAGAGATATCCATGATTTGTAACCTTTTATTATTTTAGTTAATTTATTTAATCATTGAATTTGCTAGGCACTAGTATGTGAGCAAACACAAACACTTTTTAAAATATTTAAAAAAAAAAAAAACAGGGATTACATGTTCTAGAAAAATATACTTTAAATTATGATTAAACTACAGGTCCTCTGAAATACATACATTTAATCATGATTAACATAGCATCAATTTTCTGAAATATATACATATATTAAATCATAGATCATATGATTATTCTTATAAGCTACAAAGTGATTCAAAGTTCATAAAGTCCTTGTTTTGAAATACATGCATACATAACACAATAAATCATATGAATATTCTATAGACTATAAAATGTTTCAAAGTTAATAACTGTCCTTTTACATATCTTTTTACAATATCTTTATAAAATCTACAGTGTCCTTTCATGTATACTTTTAATATATTTTATAAAAACGGGTAAAATGTCCTATCATGTATTGTTTAATGTATTTTTATGAAAATTGCAAAATATCCTTTTACATATACTGTTAGTATATTTTTATAAAAATGACAAAATGTCCAAATGCTAACAAACTCAACCCATCTGATTTTTCATTTCCGTCAACACTTTTTGCTATTTTTAAAGTTATTTCAAATAGCTTATATATTTTTTTAGTCAAAGATTAGCAACCAAGTTAACATGTTTTTGAACATATTTTTGAAATTTGAATAAAGTACAAGAATAATGGTTTAATGTATGTGTCTCATACAAAGAACACATATCACTGAGTTTATTAAAATGTAATTATAAAACTGTATCTTTGATACTGCTTTTACAGAAGTGCATTGCTCTGGATGCTAAGGGTAGTGCTGGTTAGGCAAATGAGAAGTTAGACCTGAAAACGGAAAGAGAAGCAAATACAACTTCCCTCACCGTTGGATGAAGAGCAACTAATTTGTCCCAAAACTAGACTGATCCCTTCTATTTAAAAGATTCTGATTGGTAACCATTCCAGTCAATCACAAATGTTTGAATTCAAATTCTTCTACATCCAAATTCACCGACTCACACAAAACCACACTGATATTGACTCACTTTTTGAAAGAATTATTCTATACAAAAGATTTTATTTAAAAGATCTCATTTTTCTTTACTTTCCTTAACCCTTTCAGTGCCAAAGTTCTGTTTAACCGGACGTTTCAAAATATGCAAGAAGTGCCAACGTCCGCTTAGACCGGACGTTTAAAAATGTGCGAGAAATGCCAACGTCCGATTGCGCCGGATGTTAGTTAAATAAATCATAAAAAATCGAAAAATGATATTTTTGTTAATACTTTATATCAATCCGCTTAGAAAGAATAGTTCTTTGTTTCACATATGGTATAGTATACAAAATCAATGCAAAGATCGATAATGAGAGTGATAATTCAATCGAGTTGGCTGTGCATTGTCAAGTCAGCTGCTTCACAATAAATTATTCTTTGGGCTTGCAATGGTTGTTATGTTTAATTTCAAATTCTGTACATAGTTTATGTTTGATTGTTTTGTATTTATGTAAATATATGTAATAATTGATCGATCAAGATCGCCCTTGAGTGAGAAACTTAGTGGAGGAAGAATATCTTGAGGATAATTTTGTGTCTGATATTTCTGTATCTGAAAGTGGTAGTGATAGTGACAAATGTATTACTGAATATAAGTGCTAAATTAACATTTTTTTTACAATTCAATTATAAATATTTTAGTTTCAATAGTGCTTAAGTGGTTTAATTCATAATTATTCTTTTACTAGTTTGTTATTTTTGTTTGATGTGCTAAATATTTTTGAAATATAAGTTATTTACTAAATATACTAGCGTTTCCGAGAAAACATTAAAACGTTCTTATTTCGAAAAAGTAGCATAACTTTTTTATTGGTAAGATATTGGCCCAAAATTTTGAACACAAGTATAAAACAAAATGTGTCTTAAGGTGATGTGCAAGTTTTTAAGTAATATATTTTTTCTCCATCTGATTTCTTCATAAAAACTGGAAATTTTATCAAACAATTTTGTTAAGGTAAGCAATTTTATTTTTTCTAATTTTTTTTGTATATTATGAATGTGTTTAGAGTAGTAGATATTATTTATAGATCTATTAGAAGAAAAACAAAACAAAAATCATGATGATATCTTTTTAAACAACAAAAATACAGCTTTTTAAAAAATCTTTACAAATTCACTAAAAACAGGTCGGCACTTTTGGATACACTATGGGAGAAAATGCCTGGCACTTCTGGGTAGTGCATACAAAAAAATGCATGGCACTGAAAGGGTTAAAACCGTTACAAAAAATCATACAAACGTAACATACATTCCTAAAATTATTATTAAAAATAGACTTCACTCACCTGCTGTTCTGTAATATTAACCAATTTTCAATACTTGGTCGTCCGTATACACCCATTACGATATGAGATTGTAACACCTATAGGCGCAATTAATTACATCACATTTAGTTACACCTCACATACCAAACAAGGTATCAACCCAACAGTGAATACAAAAAATGTAGAATGTTACAGATTCTAAACAATATCATGAAACAACTGAGATAGTCCTAGCTAACCAACCAACTGAATCAACATATATCTTTGTTTATGTACTTCTGAGAGTCTTTATTACTTGTGTGACACTTATGATCCTCTGTTGTTTATATAAGTACTGAATTTCGTATTAGTTGCATAAAGTAACTGTTGCTGATCAGCTTTACCTTCACCAAAAGCTGGAGTAAGGTTTTGTAAACGATAAGGGATGAGACACAACTTTGACACCTGAGACTGAGCGATTCAGCGATGACTAGCTCAAATCTCCAAAATATCATTTGAGGTACTTGAAACAACCAGAGTATCACCAACAAAGAATCAACAGGATTTTGGTGATACCATGGAGGGAATTCCACTGACAAACAAGTGAAAATTGTGAAAGTTGATAATATAAAATTATGGTTCTAAAGTCATAAGAGTGTATTCAAGTGAAATGTGTATACCAAAATTTTAACTAAAAAAGAGGGAAAATATCATCAAAATTCATGAGTATTCAACCAAAAGGGTTGTCTGAAATGTGTCTGATTCCTATTGTTAAATTGTTATATATATGCATATAATATATATTATACATATTCATATATATATATATTAAATGTTTATATGTATATATATACATATAATATATATTATACATATTCATATATATATATATATATATATATATATATATATATATATATATATATATATATAGTTATATAAGAATAGACATCTTAGTTGTTCAATTTTATTTTTATTAGAGTAAGAATTTAAGTAGTAGCAGTAAACATTGCTATTATAATAAGTAAACGTAATAATAATATTAAAAACATGATGTTAAAGTCTTTTCGTATTCAAGAATTTATTCAATACTTCATCTTATTTGACATGATATATAATAAATTTAGTATGCAATACATTCCAAGCACAGATAAATAAGCGTAGTACATAGTGTAATAGTAAATAGGATGTGAATTCTAGCAATTGGCTCTTGACTCATAGTAGTGGGGTAATAAATTATAGCTTACACGGCTTATCAGGAGACTTCCTTTGTTTACATAAATAAAGAGATATGATGACTCCTGACCTCTTGTAACCTTTAACTTAGTTGTAGGCATCTCAAGATGATTTAAAGAACTAGCCAAACCAGAATTCCAAATATTTGAAAAAGATTTCTTTGAAAGTTAATCAATCTTTTAAAAAGGAGGGAGTAGTCCAATGGCCACAGCTACTCACTAAACCACACAGCTACTCACTAAACCATCAACCATTATTAACAAGTTAAAATAATAGCTTGGAGCTATATACTAGTTGAGAAGTTTTGCAAATAAATTAAGTTGCAACATTTATAACAGGACACTGTGGGCTTTAAAAGGACCCCTAACATCCTGGTTTGTATTGATAAGTAATGAAGTGATTCGGTTTTCTATAGCCTAAGTGACAAATTCAAAATCATATTTTTCTCCCTAACTTTATTGTTAGCCAATGAAATGGCGAATTTTATGGAATCTCCCCTTCATCTTGGGTGTGGCTCTCAGAGTAACAAAAATAACTCCAGAGCAAGGCCCTAAGAGAGTGATGTTGCGCTTATAAGTGCTTGTAGTTCATGCATCACGCTGGGCACCTCTTCTTTTGGTAAGTCCTACTTATAAACTGTCTAGTGGTGCACTATTCTAAAGTTTCAATATTCAGAATGAACACATTAACACGTTCGCTGCTATAAACAAGTAACATTACACCCTCTAAAATGTTAATTTTTTTTTTTATTACTTACCAGAAAATGATGTCCAGGTGTCCAAAATGTGGATTGCAGATGTTTACGCATCCATCGAAGAAGGAATGGAGGACATCATTTCCGGTACTACAATTGTAGTATGCCGCGACTGGTGCCAGTCCGTGTACTTTCGACGCTCACTTTTTTGGTCCCACGAACCCACTGACACGCGTACAAAATCATAAAAATACCCATGTATAGAAAAAAAAATTTAACCCCCCCCCAACTGTTCCCCTAGTGTAACAAATTTTCAAAATTTTCAAAATGTCTAATAACAAATTATAGATGAAAGCAGTAAAAATATAAAGTGCATGAGATAATACTAAAATAACTTACACTACAAAAAAATATATATACATCCCCTCCCGCCGCCATTTTTTTCTTTATTAATTAATTTCCAACTTCCTCATGGTACTTATCGAAACACCGAAGTTCGCAAAGTCCAGGTTCGTCTGGGCATACGCCGCAAATGTCGACAGTTTGTTTACGTTTTCCTCCTTTGGAACAAACACGCCAAAGTTTGGCGACTCTGGTACCATTTGCCCTTCTTTTTTCATTCTTTGATAGTTTATGTAGACTATTCCGTGTTGGTGTCACCATCAATGGGGCTTGTTTGGGGGGCAGGAGTGCTTCCAACACCTTCAGTCGAAAATCATAAAGGCTAAGTTTCTGAACCGGATTGTGCATGTTATGTAGGAGATATGCATTTACCATACACACTTGAAGGAAGTGCACGAACATCTTCTTGTGCCAGCGAAGCGTTTTGCGTTCGCAGGGGTAGTAGGCCAACATTTGATCTAGACGGTCGACTCCTTTCATGTGTGCATTGTATTGCATCGAAGGCTTAGGAAGCGTTTTTTCTTGTTTTCGTTTATTGGTGGCTTTCACCATCTCATTGTCAAATTGAGAGGATATATAAGTGACTGTCCGTTTGTCCCTCCATTTGCCCACCAATACGCTTTCAGCATAGTTTGCTACTGTTCCACCTTTTGCCAAATCGGTCGTCTTCACAGCCTGTGGTATGAACTTCCTGTCACAACGCAACGCGCCTGTTGAGTAAGTGAGCTGCCGTAAAAGTTTAGAGGTGAGCGAATAACTATTATAAAAGTTGTCCATGAATAACGCATAGCCCTTTCCTAGAAAATCAGACATGAGCTTCATAACAACTTTCACAGTATGGCCTTTCCCCCCACAAGGATCATTTTTCCCTGTATAAACATGGAACCGTAGCATGAGTCCTTCAGGTTCGTTGAGGGAGTATATTTTAATCCCATATTTGTGCCGCTTTCCCTTTATGTATTGGCGGAAGACTAAGCGGCCACGCCAAAGCACCATTTCCTCATCAATGGTCAATTCATAATCAGGATTATATATTTCTTTCATCTTGTTGTTCAAGTAGTCTATAATACGACTGATTTTGTATGCCCTATTGTTTGTAGGCTCAGGGTGTTCAGCTGTTCCAGGTCTAGAAAAATGTAAACATCTTAGGATGACAAGGAACCTATCTCGGGACATGTATTGACTGAAAGCTGTTGGGTTGAACAAATGATGAGTTTTCCAGTAATCATTCAGTCTGTTGAGTCTTATAGTACCGGTATGGAGGAGTAGGCCAATGAAAGTCATAAATTCATCCAAACAGAGATCTTTGTATTTTGCAATTCGAGATTTGGGGGTTACTCTTGGGCCACAAAATACTTCCAAAGCATAACGGTTTGTCTCAAATATTATGTTTTCAATCAAAACAAGATCAAACATCAATTTAAACCAGTCAATCGGTAAATTGTTGCCTGGTATTGGTATCTTTAGGCCATGGTTACCTGTGAAAGGGATGTCACGCAAGCCCGCCATTGCGCCAGGAGTTGGCAACCACGTGGGTGGGGCAACGCCCTTTGTGTCGTCGTCTGAACTGGACTCCGACTCATATTCATCTTCCGAAACAACGTTTTCAACAATTTCATAATCATTATCGTCTTCCATTTCACTTACTCAAAACCAAAATCCCCACAGTACACTGACACAGTAAGAAACAGAAATGGTCGAACCGAATACAAATTGCACCAAAATGAAGAACGAAACCGGTACTACACGCGGCAACAACGACAACGTTCACCACCAAATGCTGAGTTCACACTGAGGCAATGTTGTAGTGGGGAGTGCTCTGCTATATTTATAGTAGGACGCGTGGCACGCTAGTGCCGAGGTACTACAATTATAGTAGCCCGCAGTGAACGTGTTAAAAAATCAAATTACCATGAAAATTGTAAATTCGTTATTATGGTAAATTATTCTAAGTTCTAGTAATTATTTATTATGGCGATTCAATCAAATAAGGTATAAAGCAAAATTCTGTGTAACCATACAGCATAAGTAAAATTTTAATACTTTAAAACATAGAGATGTTTTTTTAATGTAATTGATAACTCAAGTAAATTAATGTTCAATAAACATGTAGTTCTTTAACAACTGGGATTACTAAGTTTTTTACCTCTCCTTCTCCCCAAATGATATTGAGAGCAAGGACATATTGAATATATTTGCAGTCCAATCTGAGACATAACAAATCCGACTACACAAAAACAATATTTTTTGTTTTAAAGAATAAGTTATTTGGGTTAATTGTTTCTATTAAGTGCTGAATATCAAACGCTGACATTTTTTAATTAAGTTTTTTTAATACATTAAATATTACAGAAAATAAAACAGAAAGTATATTCTAACTAAAGATAATTGTGGGGATATTTGTGAAACATAATTAAATCAGCCCACACATTGTAAGATTCAGTTCTTAGTTCAGTAAAATTTTTAAAATTGGTATCAGTCCAGTTAAACTTGTCTTTCATTTGATCTATAAGAATATCTTCTTCTAAGTAACTTGGATAGCCCAAATCTAAAACAGATGTAAGCATGGATTGCATTTTTTCTCTATTTTCCTTAACCATCAAACCAAATTCTGACATTTTATTATTGTATAATTTTATTTTGTTAATAAACATATCACCTTTCATTAGGGGTAATTTATTCATAATTTCATAAAGCTCAGAATTCAAGTGTTTTATATCTTCATATAAATTTACTTTTTTAGAATCACCTTGAGTATAATTGCAGAACAGGACAAAAATTAATGAATACAGGAAGGATATATGTTTCTCCATATTACATTTCACTTTAATCAAGGCACTATGAATTAATTAATTTTGTTGTAGCTACTTTTGTAAATGTTTATGCTAAACTTAGATAATTGTTATTGATTGCATAACTACTTTACAATTTGAAATTACATATTCATTAAATTATTACATCATAATATTTTGGACTGGAACAGCAATTAACCATAAACAATATGGTTAATGCATACTGTACTTTACTTCATCCTATAGTTATTTTTATGTGTATAGCTGTTTTTTAATGGGATTTTATACTAAACTAATCATGTTCCTCATTTTCCTTGAAGATTCAATTTACAAATTGGCTCTAACACCATCAAAAACAAATATATTTATGGCTACTGAAATATATATTTACTTAGAAAATGTTCTTCATATCTACAAATAGAAAGTGCACCATTTCTCTGTTGCTTTATAAAGTTATTTCTCAAAAACAGCTGATACAATTTACATACAGTTTTCTTTCCTATGAAGAGTTAGTTATTGGGTTGGGTTTATAACAATTTAAATATATATATATATATATATATATATATATATATATATAATTATAAAAACATTACAAATTATTTAAAGTAACATAATTAAAATAAAAAGTTGTATTACATTTTGGCGCCGCAACGTGTTGGCTTTTTCCAAGTTGTACACTACTCCAAATAACTTCTATAACTAATTATAATAATTGTACTAACTATAAGAGATAGTTTATAAGATAGATAAGTTAATCTAGAATTATGGACAATAACCAGAAATATAATTTAAGAAAGAACATTCAGCCTACATTTAAGGTGAGAGAGACACAAGGCTTGCCCGACATACAGGCGTCCCAGCGAAAAGAAGACGTGGTCGTGGAGCCAAATTTTAATTCTGAACACGAGACGATGGAAGGGTCGCGGATTCCAGAAAAAAACACACCGCCGGATGGAAGACGTGATATCAGGGGAACGCGTTGAGACAAAGGAAATAGGCGAAATTTTTTCGAATGATGACATGTCGGTAACATCTAACCCTAGGGCAAGTCCTGTCAGCGATGATATCGAGTACCATCCTAGGACAGATTTTACCATGGAATCAGCAACTGTAAAAACGTTAGGCCTACAATTAGAAACTCAAAACCCATGGTTGAAGATAATATTACAACGTTTTGATGAAAACAAAGAAAATCAAGATAAAATTAACCAACAATTAAAAAAAATTCAAGATGAAAACAAACAAAATCAAAAAATTATCGTGGCAGATGTGAAAAAACACTTAAACTCGGTCCAGGATGAATTGAAGACTAGAATGAACAAATTGGAGGAAAATTTACAGAAGAAATTGGATATGAAAAGGGAAACTAGTCGCAAGGAGTGGAGAAGTGAATTTCAGACTCAGAAAGAGGAGATCCAAATGGATCTGACTTGCCAAGAAGAGATAGTGAAAACGGAACATGAACAGATGACTAATCAGAGGTACCAGGAATTAGAGGGAAGACTAGAGAATAAAATTGAGAAAGAAAAGAATGTCATGGCAGAGCAAAAGAAACAATTGGAGTCATTAGAACTGAACGTCCAAGGTTACAACAACAAAATTAAAGCTACTGAAAAAGATTTACTGGAAAAACAACATAGGCCTAATTACCAGCACCAAATATTTGTTAGCTGTAGTGGTCCGACTACTGGAATAGGAGAAAACCAAATATCTAAATTCTATGACAGGGAATATAACCCAATGAAATACTTTGAGAAAATTTATAAATTTTATATAAGAAAAATTCATAAATCTGTGATAACAGAAAAGGGGGAACGTACTGTTAGGAATTAGGATAATTTTAGTTAGGAATATAGTCTAAGTTCTTTTTAGGAACACAGTATGACAACAATTATTGTGACAGACCTGAAAAAATGATGAAATTGCTTACCTTGCAAGCAAGGCAGACGTCATTGATGCTACAAACATATATAAACCCTTGGGTGGGAGAAAACTTGGTCAGTGGGCCAAGATTAATCGAGGGAAGTGCTGCAGGAATTTTTGAAGATAGCCAGACAGACTTGGCGAGTAAGAGAATCCTGGGAGCATAATTCTGGAAGATAGCCAGACGGACTTGGCGTATACGAGCTACCTAGGAGTTTTGAGACTTCAGATGAGCATCCATGAATGGCAAGCAGGGTGAGCAAACTTCGTGTCTAAACCTTGTAATTATTTCAGACACAAGTAATAATAGAATATAACGTAGAATCAGATCTGTGAGTCACAATAATTAGAGTCATTCTGCATTAATAGTAGTAATAAAGATATTGTATTATTATAATAAGATAGGAGATAGTCATTGTTAATAAAAATTAATTAGTATACTGAACCACTGATTTGATGATAATTAATTGAAAATAAGAACCCAGGCATATTTGAGAGACCCAATCCTAACAAATGGTGCATCAGCCGTGCTTTTAGTTTTTACTAAAAAGTTTTATAACCATTTTGTAAAATGTTGAGTTTTGTTGAAGTCTTATCGGTCATGGGTTTAGTACTTACTAAACACTTTATTACTTTATTTATTTATTTGTTGATTTTAATAATTGAATGTAGACTTGAAGTTGATTTACTTGATAAACGTTAATTGGAAAAATTTGTAATAGACAACTAATTTATCTTTATTTAGTATGTAGCTTCGTTGTTTTTGAAATTTGTGACCGATTACTTTTTTTACATTAATTGGTTAATTTGTTAACAAGTTGATTTGTAATTAGTTATTATAAACTTTGAGAGAAATATTATTAGGTTTTGAAGTAACATTTATATTCAATTTGTTCTACGCTTTTAGGTTGTCAAATGTTTGATATTTCTGAAGATTATTAATCCCTTTTGTGTAAATGTATTTAATCTGTTGATTTAAAAATTATTTATTTATTAAACAGTTTGAATTAATAAATTTTGAATGTATATATATGGTTGTTATGCATTTTGAAACATTTGATATTGTCAGCGTCTATAGTAAATAGTTAAAATTAGTCTTGTATGTTTCATAAGCATTGAACTGCAAGAAATACTTAGGTCAGGTTTATTGTGAATGAAGTGTAATGGGAAGATTATATAACATGCTGAGTAGGGAAATTCTTTGGAGTTTGATTGTTTATTTCAGCATACCTTTGGCAAGGTGTGTAGTGTGAATGCTGAGGATTTTACAACAAATTAAGGGGTTATGCGATTTCTATGGCAAATAATGGTTTGCGACGAAAATTTAGACATGCTAAACCAAAGTGTGCAATTTATCGCAAAAATGTAAACCATTTTAAGAAATCGCATAGCTATAGAGAATTTGTTCCACTTATGATCGACAGTTACATAAACGTCAACAATTTACATTGCACTAGGTCACGGCGGTTAGATCATAGACTGCTGACAAGTCATTGTTGTTTATTTACATTGCTTCTTACTTATTGCGTCAAAAGTCTTCTCGGAAATAAAATTCACAACTAACTTGACATACATTTTTATCTTGTTTTCGGTGAACTAAGTAGCTGAAACGGATATTTATCGGTGTCAGGTGTTGAATTTTTCTTTGTTTGTGTAGGAACACCAATAAAAAAAAATAATAATAAATAAATTTTTCTTAAGAAAGTATAGTTTAGGTTAAAATTAGTTATATTTTGATTGTATGTGAATATAATTAAAAGAAAGTTAGTAAACATTAAGATTTAGATAAATAGGGAATAATAAATAATAAACATGTTAGGATTTACTAAAATAAGAAGTTTAGAAGGCAAATTTGAGGTTAGATTGATAAATTACTAAGGTTTAAATAATGTTAAAGTTTTTACTTGGAATAATTAAATAATAATAAAATGGAACAATAAAGTTTAAAATATTGAAGTATCTGATTTGAAATATTGATATGATTAATAAATAATGTAATTTTAAGGTAATTTGAGTAAATTTGAAGTAAAATGATAAAAAAAATGAAATAGATGAACAATATAAGTGGAGGTTTAAAGATAAAATGATTTATATAAATGAATTATTTGTCAAGAGAGTTACATGTGCTTAATGGACATAATTGGTTTGCTGGGAATAATGATAATTTAGAATCAAGGTTTTATGAGATAGTAAGATTTTTATTTTTCTTTAAATACAAATAAAGTAATATGAAGAGATATTTTAAGGTAATAAAGGAGATATGGAGTTTACAGGAATATGATAGGGTAGTGTCAAATAGAAAAATGAAGTCTATAAAGAGGTTTTTTTTGAAGAAAGTAATTTGGTTGCATTGAAAGGTAGTTTTTTAAGTTTGCGAGGTTTCTTCGATGATATATGAATTTGCGACGTTTTATTGAGGTTAAAGAGGTTTTATTATTGAGGTTCTACGAGATTTACGACGAAATGTGATAGGAATTATTATACACATAATTATTGAAGTTAATAAGATTTTTAATGAGTTTCTACGAGGATATATGAGGTTTTTATTGCGACGAAATATGACAGTAACCAAAAAGTTCTGCATATAAATAATAACAATGAAGTTTTTTTTTTATAAGGAGTTGATGCAACCTGGTTATTAAGTCATGAGAAGCCTATAATAAGATGAGTTTTGAGATGAGATACTATGATGTAATATTAATGTAAAAGGAGTTTTTGAAGACAATAGGTGAATTTTTTTATTTTAAAAGGTAATGATATAATTTGAAATGTATGTAATTAAAGATGAAGTTTGCTTTTGTAATAAATAGTGTTTTGAGAGCATATTATCCCAGCAAACCAAACAAGTTGAGAATTTTTTTAATGAAAAAGGAAAGTTCATGAATAATAATAACTTAAGTAATGAGATTTTAAAATAAATGATAATATAAGTTTGTGATTAATGTACAATACAGAATGACTCTAACCAGGGGGGTTGAATAGTGCAATGATTTTTAGACACAGAGGGTAATTAATTTTTTTTAAATTACAAGGAAATTAAATGACGTTTGCTCAATGGCAGCAACCCGTGTGTAGGACTGTTGAAAAATTGATAATAATTTTTTTTTGTTACTGCTTGATAGTTTCAAGGCTAAGTAACATGTTGGCAACTACGAGGCTATTCTCAGAACCACATTCAACTGCTGATTCACGTCATGAAGATGGAGCTGATGGGAAGGATAAATTGGCAAGTTTGCAGCATATAGTTGACATCATTGAATTTGTAATAATGATTGTATTGTTCATGGTTTGTTATGAATTACTATGTATATTATGGTATGTGTTTTAATATATCATGTTAAACTAAATTTAAATTTCAGAACACCAGTGTGTTATATAAATAGTATGTTTTGAAAGTATAAACATTAAAAATGTGACATAAGTTGTTTTAGAATTATGAAAATTGTTACTAATTGTAAAAATTTATTTTATTTTTGAGATTATTTGTATGAAATATATGTATGTCAGTTGTGATGCAATATTTAGGTATAGTGGTGATGTATTTTTGTATATTTTTTTTGTTTCTATTTTGAACGACTAAAGTGCCATGTTTGTTTTTTTTAAAACATCGAGACAATGTTTAGAGGGCGCTGGTGATGTTAGGAATTAGGATAATTTTAGTTAGGAATATAGTCTAAGTTCTTTTTAGGAACACTGTATGATAACAATTATTGTGACAGACCTAAAAAAATGATGAAATTGCTTACCTTGCAAGCAAGGCAGACGTCATTGATGCTACAAACACATATAAACCCTTGGGTGGGAGAAAACTTGGTCAGTGGGCCAAGATTAATCGAGGGAAGTGCTGCAGGAATTTTTGAAGATAGCCAGACGGACTTGGCGAGTAAGAGAATCCTGGGAGCATAATTCTGGAAGATAGCCAGACGGACTTGGCGTATACGAGCTACCTAGGAGTTTTGAGACTTCAGATGAGCATCCATGAATGGCAAGCAGGGTGAACAAACTTCGTGTCTAAACCTTGTAATTATTTCAGACACAAGTAATAATAGAATATAACGTAGAATCAGATCTGTGAGTCACAATAATTAGAGTCATTCTGCATTAATAGTAGTAATAAAGATATTGTATTATTATAATAAGATAGGAGATAGTCATTGTTAATAAAAATTAATTAGTATACTGAACCACTGATTTGATGATAATTAATTGAAAATAAGAACCCAGGCATATTTGAGAGACCCAATCCTAACAGTACCCTAATTAAATTTTATCATTTTTATTTAAGTGAAAATGGTTGGAAGTTGGAAAGGACAGGTTACAAAAAATCTAAAATGGCTGTTAAACTGTGTCTTTTTAAAATGCTATTGGATTCTCAGTTTGATCTCAATTCCAAATTAAAGTCTGATATTAACAAGTTAACAGAGGAAGAACTTCGTCTAGAACCTCTAGGTAAAGATAAAGAAGAACAACTGTATTGGTGTCAGTTTGATCCTGCTATTTATATTTGTGTTTATAAGGAGAATACGGATGAGGAGTTATGGAATCTTATTGCTAAAGTCCGTGAAGGATTAATTTCATTAATATCACAACTGTCATCAGATGAAGAATTAATTGATGTAATTTTTACAAATAAGGACAGTAGTAGTCAAAAAATTGAAACACCAATCACTGATACAGGTCAACAAATAGTAATGGTGTATCTGATAATGATATTAATACCGATATTTCAAGTTAAATAAATCAGCCGATAAAAAAAAAAAAAAATGATTGCTAATTTTTTTTTATTAAATAAATTATATATTTTCATTGTTAATTTTATTTTGTTCCATAAAAAATATTTAAATAAACATTTTTAAGGAAAGTTACCAGGAGATATTATAACAATTCAAAATATATATAGTTTAAATTTCTTAAGTTTATTTATAAAAAATATTAAAAAAATTAGATATAAGTTATATGGAGTTTATTCAAAGATTTATTTATTCAAAATTTATTTCATTATTTAAATATATAAATCATACATCTAAATTAATTGATTAATATATATATATATATATATATATATATAAACATTACACACACAAGTACAAAATCTAGTGGGTAAGTGAATAAAAAAAACATATGAGTGAATAACAGTGAATCAGGTGAAAAAACAACAGTTAAAAGAAAAAAGAAAATTTTTCATTAGTCTTGAGAATTTAAGAAGTGCAGTTGAGATATATATAATGTGTTAAATGAGATTGAGAAGGTGGAAATAATAGTTGAAGTGAAATATTGAAATAATTATTGGAATATGAAGAAAAGGTTAAATACATTGAACTAAACAATTACCAAAAAACAATATTAGAAGGGAAAACATTGAAGTAATGGTGAGATTTGTAGTTATTGTTGGAATATATTTTTTTGTTTAAGTGATTGGTGAAGGAACTCGAACTATTAATCAAATTTGTTTTATATATATATATATATATATATATATATATATATATATATATATATATATATATATATATATATATATATATATATATATATATTAAATATATATACATATTTTTTTCTTTCATTAATACATTCAACATTTTATTGATTGATTATTTTTTTTTTGTATTATATTTGATTTATCATTTTTTTTTATTCATATTAATAACATTTGGAAGAAGCCGGCACTGACCTAAAACCCCGAGAAAGACAATAACAATTTTAAAAAAAAAAATATATATATATATATATATATATATATAATTATAAAAACATTACAAATTATTTAAAGTAACATAATTAAAATAAAAAGTTGTATTACAGGTTTTAGACTATATTTGATTGAAATTGGTTTTATTATTGATAGAAGGGCCAGGATTTACTGTCTTGGATATCTCTCTCAGCTATGTAGCTTATTGTGCATTATCATTCACACTCTTTATCAATCCAGTTTCAAGTTTATGAAAAACCGTGAAATGCTTCAAATGATTTATCTTTTTTCCTTATCTGTCTTCCCACTCCATAGTGTCCCTAGGGGTTCAAATAGTTTCCTGTCTAGAACTGGGGAATCAAAAATTATGTGTTGAGCCATTTCCGCAGCTGTACCACATATTCTGCACAAATGGTCTGGTGTGTATAACCCCATTTTGTGTAGATGGCTATGGAAAGTCCAGTGACCAGTCAGGAATCTAGTCGCTCTGCAGGCAGGTTCTGGATCAATGAAGGAGCGTTCAGTTCCTTTCTTTACACATATGTCTGCCTCTTCATTCACCTCAATAGCCTGATGATCCAGAATGCACAACAGAATTACTTTGTTGGTTTTTGCCAGGGTATTCAGGTTGACATGACAGTCCCACACTATCCTAGAAGTATAGTTTTGTTTTGCCATAGCCAGAACTGATTCTCTACTGTCTAAGTTTATATAGTTGGTCTTATCATTGTAGCCCCTGTTATATTTCTTCTCGCACATTCTGTAATGGCAATCATCTCCACTTGAAAGAGAGTAGTCACCATTCCCAGGTTAAAGGTAAAGTTCTCTCTGGATCTGACTCTGTAAACACCTAACTCAGTACTTTTCGAGATTTGGGACTTGTCCATAAACCAAGTCTGTAAATTTTACAAGTAAAATAATTGTCTATTTTAAAATTATAAGTCTGGTTCATTATACCACGTAAACAAACATTTTAAAATATTGTCTCACAGTTAATAATACTAGTATAATATAGTAAGATAACTAGTGGTATGATAGGAAAATAGAAATTTAAAGGGGTACCTTAGATATTGCAATAGAGCAGAAATAATTATGAAACACTTTAGAGGAACCAAAATAACAAGGTATATTACTTGAAAACATGTAAAACCTTCACTTTCATTTTGTATTTAAAATCATTAATATTTTATTATTGAGTATTTTATTTCCCTCAAGGTAACTATACAGTTATTACTATGTTTACTGATGACAGCAATCTTGGCTATTGATAACGACTAGGTAGCATTTCAAATAAATTGCAAAGAGCAGTAAATAAAGTTTCTAACTGGACAAAGTTATGGTTAGCTAAATAAAAAAAATAAAAAAACTGTACATGTTACTGTTACGAATAAGAAAATTGTATCTCCTTGTGTCCTATTAAATGAACAGGGTTTACCTTATGTTAATATAGCTATGTACCTGGGGGTATGACCTTAGACTGTAAACTTAGGTGGAAAGAATATGCTAAGAAGAAAAAAGAGGAATTTAACATCAAATATTGAAAGCTGTATTGGCTCCTTGGGTGCAGATCTGAATTATCAATCTCAAATGAACTCCTAAACTATAAATAGATAGTAAAACCAGTTTGGACTTGTGGGATCCAAATTCGGGGATGTACAAAAAAGTAATATAAATATAATCCAGACTTGTTAGAATAAAGTACTATGAAGAATTGTTACTGTTCCATGGTATATTAGCAAGGTTGAATTGCACCGTGATCTTGGCATCAACTTGGTTGCTGATGAAATCAAAAGATATGGAATGAGGCATTGTCAGAACCTCAGGGCCGGAACTAGAAGATTTGTCAGGGGGGGCAGAGATCAGTTTGCCGCCCCATCACCCCCTCCCTCCTCCCTCCCCCACTATTAAAACACAATACCTCCGTAAGCTATTTTTTAGATGCGGTAGTTGAAATTACACACCATATGTATGTTATGAAGAAGTTTCATTTATGAAAAGCACTTATTTATTACATTAATACCCTTATACATGACGAATACAAATAATTTTTTTTTGGTATTTGTAACTCAATTGCAACTACGCAAAAAAATTACGTCATAAATGTCATTTTAGCTTGGTCGGAAGTTGGAATGTTATTTATTTATTTTACACAAACGGACTTTTAAGAATAGAATTAAAGTAGATTTAAAGTTGTAAAATGATTACATTAAAACAAAAATATGTATATACTAACACAATTAGATTCAATTAAGATAATTATCACAATTAGACAATTGATAGTCAGTTAGAATAAACTATAGATATAAATACACATTAGGAAAATTTAAAAGGAATAATAAAAATATATATGTATATATTATCACAATGAGATTAAATAAAGATAATTATCACAATTAGACAATTGATATTCATTATAATTCAATATAAATAAACTTTAGATATAAATATACATTAGGAAAAAACTAGGAATTATTAATAAAAAATTATCTAGACATAGTTGAGAAGAAAATAAAAGAAAGTATTCATGAAAACAATCACATGTCTTGATATGAAATGAAAAATGTTTATTAAATAATGTTATATATTGTACCTAAACTTGAATTCTTCGAGCCTTCTTAGCTGCAAATGTACTGATGATGTCGTCAAAATCATCCGTCAATAACCTCTAACATGGCTATTTGACACACATTCTCAGCACTTGGAGATTCATCACCACACAGCTCATCAGGCATTTTTTTTTTTTTTTCTTTGTCTTTTTTCTGAGAGCTCAGATGGTAGATTCTTTAGCAACTAATCGGTGGATCGAATCACAAAAATGTATAGGACCTTATTTGTTCGTCTTGGCGAGCTAAATCGAATGTGAAAATTAGCGCGGTTGCGCGTGAGCGTGGCGCATTGGGAGACCAAGCAACATCCCCCATTTCCTTCACCGAGTACCCAAACGCCTAGATACGGAAAATGGTTTCGTAATGTCCAGCCTTTTTGGCGTGATTGACACAAAATGAGTGTTTCACGCGGGTTCTTGTCGCTTTCACGGCTAATTGGTGTGTCGAATCGCAAAAATGTAAGTCCTTATTTGTTCCTCCTGGCGAACTGAATCGAATGACACCTTGGGCGGGCAGATCGGAAAAAAATTGAAAATCTTGCGCGATTACGCGCGAGCGCGCTGCATTGGTAGACTAAGGGCCGGAACACACTTGGCATTTTTTACCAATCGGATTTTTTACCGCCGCCGCTCTAAAATAATGTAGCGTTTACACACTTGGCGGTAAACATTACCGACGCCACATCAGTCGATCACAGATCTTGTAATCTTTATGTGCAATGTACGATGTTTTTGGTTTGTTTTTGAAATTTTGATTCTTCGCATTTGCTAGTAAATTTACGATTGCAAAAAAAAAAAAAAATTAAGAGTAGTAAGGTCAATTCAATAACATTATAAAATAAATAGATCACATTATTTTTACTTACCAAAGTCATTCTTTTTGCTATCTTCCAGCTTGTCAAAGTCACTCCTAAGCTGAACACAAACTTCATACCATGCATTCTTTGTGGTTTTGTGTCTTTAAAAATGTCCAAGGTTTTGTCCCACAGCATAGGCCTTTCTTGAACGAAATGAATTAGTAATTCATTGTCAATTATAACTTCTTCGGTCATGATAAAATACCGTGCATTTAGTCCCGTAGGCCACCATTTCGGCGGAGGCGGTAAAAAAAAAGACAAATGTAGTGGCAGTGGGCGGCTGCATTGCTGCCGTCGGCGTTAAATAATCCGATCGTTTATTTTACCGCCCAATGTGTACGTCGCAATACCATCCTATGCGCCTCTACTGGTACGGCGGCGGCGGTAAAAAATCCGATTGGTAAAAAACGCCAAGTGTGTTCCGGCCCTAACTTTCTTAAGTCCTTCTTCAGGAAACCAAACGCCTAGATACGTTTCGAAATGTCCAGCTGTTTTGGCGTGATTGACACACACACAAACAGACACTCGCGCTCCCGACCCCGCTATCGAGAGCTCTGGCCTCTAACTCATATTAGTAGTAGGCATAACACTCAATCCAGATCCAAGAGCTGCGTTAATTTTGGTCTTATAAGACTTAAGAATTAACTTAAATTTTATAAATTATGCAAAAAAAAATCAAATAAAATTAAACAATATTGATTGTATTGTTATTATTTTGAAAACGTTTTAATAAGTTACTATTTTTTTATAAACTTTTCAAATTTTGCCGCCCTCTGAAATCAGCCGCCCGGGGCACGTGCCCCCCTGCCCTGCCCTAGTTCCGGGCCTGCAGCACCTTCCCATATATCCATATCCAAAGTTTTATGTATTAACTACCTCTTAGGGTTGGTGATGTTTGTCCTCTCAAGAGACTAAAGTGCACAAATTGTTGCAGTGACTACCTACTAAAGAATTTGTTTTTGTTTTTACTATTGTGATATAATATATAATATTGTTAGAAAGACATTTTTAGTTGGTCTTGTAAGGAGGCATATTTTTAAAATTAAAAAAAAGAAAAGTATTTAATCATACAACTGCAAGAAAAATATTAGTTTATTTGTTTATTTATATATTTTTTAATATATTCTTAATAGAAAATCTAACTAGAAAAGATAGAGAGAGAGAGAGAGAGAGAGAGAGAGAGAGAGAGAGAGAGAGAGAGAGAGAGAGAGAGGAGAGAGAGAGAGGAGAGAGGAGAGAGAGAGAGGAGAGAGAGAGAGAGAGAGAGAGAGAGAGAGAGATTGCATAAATTAGAGTTTAAACAGTCCCCCACACTACTTTTGAAATTGGAATTATATAACCATTTATATGGTGAAACAGTTGAATACTAAATCATGCTAGTACTAAATCTAAACTAAACACTACAATATCATGAATTATACAATATTTGTAAATGCAATACCTGAGTATAAAAACATCCAATAAATAAATTTAAATTTAAACAAATGTGTGTGCCTCCTCATGCAGAACTACTAAATCTGCCCAAACATTGTATGTGGCAGTTCTTAATACTTTCAAGGTATCCATAGTTGTATTAGTCCAATTAAATTTTAATTTCATTTCCTCTTCCAATACATTTTCTGCTAAATATTTAGGGTATCCTTCATCTAAGATATTGGATAGTTCCAATTGAAATTCACTTTTATTATTTTTTACTAACATGGCAAGTTCTGCCATTTTTTCATTATATGATCCTATCTTTCTAATAAATAAATTCCCTTTTAACTCAGGCAAGGTTAAGATAATATTCAACAGATCTTTGTTCAGTTCCATAATATCTTTGCATAATTTATCAACATAATTCACATGTTTTACACAGTAACATTGGAGTCCTAATAGAATATACAATAAGCATGTTGTAATCTTCATACTATATACAAAACTGGAAATTAACCATATAATTTTATGTACACTAGCCTTTAGTTTTGATGAAATGAATAAAATATTAACATTCTATGTGTTATATAATACTTTTTAAATTTTTATTTCATTTTATAAATATTTTGTTTTGCAAGTATGTCCATATTTACAAATAAAAACTTGTTTGTGTACTATTTGAGAAAGTTTGATCTCTTAATATTATTTACTGCCTGTATTTTTCTTTTATATAATGTTTTCAATCTAAATAAAATATATTATTATTTAATTTTGAAAAACTGTATATGTGTGTGTTTTTTTCTTTCTTTTAAGTCCAGGTTACTAAAATATTTGTAGGGTACAATCAAAGTTAAGGAAATGAATGAGAATGTATTCCACGGTTATAATTTCTTTCCTTTTAATAATCAAAATAATTACTCCGTCAGCCTTAGTATGTTTTATCTATAGATTAACAAATTTAAAAATAAAAATGGTTTAAATTATAATTTTCCTTCATATTTTTATTGAATAAACCCACTCTACAAACTACGAAGACGTTGGATAAAATTGGTCAATGCAAAATGATACAACTGGTTTTCATTTTATTCTTCCATGTTTATAATCACCTTAAAACAGAAATGAATTTTACCAAAGAAACAAGCTCCAAATAAGTTTTGTATTAATTTATATAGTAGGCCTACATGTATCTTAATAAAATGTCTCTCATTATTTTTTATCTATGTTACCATGATGTATATACCATTTTACATTTTTGACAAGGGAGAATTAGATATTTTTTGTCATGCTATACTAACTAAAGTAGAAACAATATTTGATTTTAGCAATTACACTATTTTTTAACTTATACCCCTATCATATTTAAACTAAATATCAATCACTTTGAGTTACTAAACTCTCTAAGAAATTGAAAGAGACACATCTTTCAATTTTGTTACACTATTGTTTCTTTACAGAGAAAACTTGACATATTAATATCTTAATATTGCATGAAGAAAACTTAACGCCTCAAATAATTATCTTAATCTTAAAATTGCTGTTCATTTTTGGCTGTTATAGCAAGCTTTTTTGTTCTTACTGGTCTGCAGATAAATTTTAAAATGTATAGATCTATGTTATCATAACTTAACCCAATGTTATGATATATCATTTTTATCATAAAAGTATCAAGAAAATGAATTAAGCTCTGAAAAATATAAATTTAGATTCTTATTTGTAATTTTGTGTACAAAATTAGGAAAGAAATTTAAAAAACAAAATTTTATTCACCTTTCTTATCTTCTGATAAAAATTTTTTTTTTTTTTTTTCGAACACATACAACATATACAAAAAGTGCTTATTTTATTACTGATTTAAAAAACGTATATTTCTTGTAAAATAATTAATAACAGAATAATTATTCAGCTAAATTATAAGTCAATAAATTATTCAAGTGTAAAAGTAACTAATGAATTATGTCATGAGTCTTTTCAACCACTCGAAAAAATATATAGGCTAATAGAAATGTATAATTTATTGGTTACTTTATTACAATTTTCATTAATTGAGAGAAAACAAATGTTTTGCAATAAAGACATTATAGTAACAAGATGACATACCAATAAGTCATCAGTCACCATCCTCAATGATTCATGCAACAAACTTTCTTGATATTGAACTACAACAGACAGGTAATTTGTAATAGGGTACATTTTCGGTTATGTAAACTTGGTCTGAATAGAAACGTAGTTTGACTCAAGGCAGTGAATAGGGAATGTATTCTGTTGTAGAATATAATAATAATAATAAATAGAGTTAAATAAAGAGTACAAATAAATAAAGAAGGTAATAATTACTAAATGGTCAGAGAGATATGTTAATAATAAGAAAACGTATATAATATTACATGTAAGAGAAATATGACAACAGTGTAGATGTGCACATAACTTTAATAAATGTGACATCAGTGTGTTGTGTGTAAAGGAGGGGGCAATGACAAAGCAGGACAGTACAGTGAAATAAATATTTTCTCAGAGACAAGACATGCTGTTCGAAGTGAAATAGATATTTTCTGAGAGACAAGAAGTGGTATTTTAAGGGATAGGATGTTTCACAGACAATAAGTTATTTTTGAATAAAGGAGAAATCAGGCAATAAAGTGATTTTCTCGGAAATAAGATATAAAATTTGAATAAGTTACTTTTCAGAGAGATGGGACATTTTCAATAAGTTATTTTTTAATAGATGAGATATCAATTCAAAAGCCGAACAATTGTTCAAAGTTGAACAATGAAATAGTATGAGTTCAGTGCAAATTTTAAGTATATTGCAGACTTTAGTTTCAGTGTTAGCATACTTGGTATGACATGCTCAAATTATGTTTCATAAAAACCTAACATAAAAATAATAGGAACTTACAATCTATTTTAACAAAATTTGGATAGGATGTTTTGCAGAGATATCATGTGGCTTCAAATAAGAGAAAAATGTGTTTTCAAATAAAAAAATTAAATAATGATAATAAACTTGAATAGAAAAACATTCATGAGTTGATTTTATTAGATTTGATGTTTAAGGAATAAGTATTATTTAGTAAAAGAAATTTGGTAATATAAAAATATTGTAAATTTTGAGTATATTGCATTTTTATATATCAAAGATTTTTATTTTGAATTAGGTTGCAACCACAAAATTAGTTATAAATTAAGTATGGATAAATTGAAGTTTTATGATGTTATAAAAAATGTGATGATTTATTTGATTTATGTTTTTTCAGGAAATATTTTAACTTGTATGCAATCTAAAATATTTTTCATAATAATTAAATGTACATTTCAGAAAATTGGATTCTGTATTTTTATTTGAAATTCTCCAGAGTACACTATATTAAGAATTTACGACCCAATTAGAAATTTTCTATGCTCTAATCAAGAGTGTTTCTTTTTCCTTATTATTTTTATTTTGTTTTTGTAATAAATGTTACAAAATGGCGCCTAACTTCATTTAAATATTACAATTAACACTAAAACATATAAATTAAACTATTACAAATTTCATGCTCAATACCATCAAAATATTGATAATCATATACAGTTCAAGATCAATAGTATTATAACTAAGGATGGCTATTATTTACTAATTGGAACATTGTCTTGTTGCTAATAAAGTGTTTGTTGTAGTAAGTTATGTGTGTGTGTTTTTTTACTTAACAATTGAAGTTTCTACAGGGGTAACTCATTTCAAGTTAAAATACAGTATATCATTGAGAAAAATGTATAAAACATTTCTATTTTATAGGAATCAAATACATCCTAGGGCTGAAATCAATCTTCAACTGAACATTGAAATATTAAAAGTACCAAACTAGACTGGGCAGAACTACTTTGCCATCACCAAACACATTGTGCAGAAGTTGAATTTATTTTAAATGATACCAGTTTTATGTCTATATGATAAAAATTAGTAACAGTTGTATCATAATTGTGGTAATTAGTGACAATGAAATTGTGGTTGGTAATTATTGAAAATCGTGGCCCAGAGGATCAATAATATATGTGATTATCAGATCTATCAAATAGCTTGTAATTATTTGTACATAATGAGATTAGTACAATTGAATTAGAATGAAGAATTGTGTAAATTAGAGGACTATCTTAGATTTTAGGTGTGACCTTTAAATTCATGTTCCTAGAAATAAATATTAGTGTAACTAATTTTATGATGTTAATTTTTTACCTTGCGTTAAAATATTGTTGTCTTCAATAACTGGTGAAGCTGCAGTGACAGGTAAATGGCACAAGTTCACAATACTAGATATTTTAAACACACTAAAATTCATGATAAGTTTGTTTGTAGTCTTACACAACAAAATTATGTTTAGTTTTTTGAATTACGTACATGTAGAATTAGTTATAATTAAAAATTAGGAACATAAAATGATTAAAATTTAATTAAACACTGATAAAAATACACTTTGCACACATCCTAGAAACTGGGTAAGTAAAAAAGAGCAATTTCTCCTTAAGAAAGTGTGGGACATGAGAAATAACTGGAGTAAAAATTCAAAAAGAGTTATAGAGAATTATGTTTATTATATACTGCAAAAATAATCATTATCGAAAAAGAAAGTCAAGAGAGATATCCAAAACTTTTGCTGAACACACCAAGTCACACTTGAGACAATGTAATACACACATTTTCAAATTTTTGAATTTTGAGTTGGTGCCAAAACAGCAGCTGCTATAAAAGGAATTTTATGATTGGTTTAAAGGTAGACAACATAAGTCAAGTTGAAGTCTGTGAATAACATTCAAAATAAGGGGAAGAGAAATTAAAATAGATTTCCAAAAAAATATATTTGTCCAGATGGTAATGTTTAGTATTAAGATTGATTCAATATTTATGCGAAATTGTGTTTAAAAGAAGTGCAAAACACCTGTTGCCATGTGGTCATGGTTTGAAACTTAAAAATCACGTGACAAGTGCATGTAAATCAGGTACTAAAAACGTGCATTGAGTTAGTCTAGAACCAGTCATCAAATTGGACGGACGTGTTTTCTGATACAATGCAGAAACATGTGCTTATAGTAAGAGACGTTTTTAAAGTGAAAAATAAGAAGTGTTAAATAAAATACAACGTTATACGTTAATTTAGTATTAATTAGAGGTAATCGTTGGAAGAGTTGGAAGGGAACAACTAAGATAGTCAGACGTGTTTAGGATGGGTGACGAAGTCATTCGTAGACAATGAAAATTGTACTAGAGTGATTATTTGTAAAATAAACAATGTTAGCAAGAAACAATAATACTTAGAGTCAGTTAATCATATAGCGTTTAGAATGTGAGTCGGAGAGACAGACGGATATATATTTCATTGTGAAACTTTTTTTTTTTTTTTTTTTTTTTTATGTATGAAGATTGAAGCAGATGGTGCGAATTGAACTTTTGTTTTTTGTATAGACAGTTTAAATGAGATTTTATTCTGAAAGACTGTGAATAATAAAACAGAAATTTTGCATATAGTGAAGATGAAATGTGCGATAAATAGGAATCGTACAGATAAACTGGAGACGATTGACTTCGATGCTACATGGACAATGGCGGACCTCTACCTTAAGGATGAGATCCTAACGACACAACAAAAGTCTACTCTGGAGATTGCTACAATGTGGTAACATGAACAATAGACAAAATCATTTTGTTTTTGTGTACGAAAGTACTAATGATGAAACTTAAATAATAAATAATATATGTTAAAAATTTGATAAACAAGTAAATTTCAATGTAAAAAGTATATTTAAGAAAATTTCTAATTTAATATAATAAATCATAATTTCAAATTAATGAGACAAAGGTACTCATATTAAAAAACTAATTAAACAAGTTGCAACTATTTAAGGTAGAGTCATTTATAGAAACTCTTGGTCTCTTCAAGACGAAATAATATTTAAATTTTACTTTCAACATGATATAATTATAAATAATAAACTGATGTATATGTGCTAATGATATAAATATGTTCTAATAAACAGTATGTTCAGTTTCAGAAAAATAAAAATGGACTTCTCATTTAACATATAACCACTGGAAAGTACACTTTTAAAAGAATCACGACCCTGAGAATTTTTATTAACAAATAATAATTAGATTTTTACATTTTCAAAATTGGTGAGTTAACTCCACCTGGCACCCATAATGCTGAGCAAATTTCTTTAAATAAATTAAATTCAAAACCCTTATATTTTAATTATTACAACAAGCACATAAATATAATTTAGGTAGATGTTCCTTTTTACACCAATGAAGATAAACAAGCTACTGTAATTTGGAACTCAGCTTTCTTCCATTAGTTATTTTTTGCTATACTATTCTGCCCATGGAGCATAATGTAACTCTAAGAGAAAAGAAGTGGTGAACAGGAAAATTTTGCTGCATTGAAGTATATGATATAATTACTTTAAAAATCCATTACACAATCTTTGATTTTTAACTTTCCCACCACAGAAAGGATCTATATAGTCAATAAGCCAATGAATGCCAGTTCTGGAGCTAATGAAGATTTTACACTCCAGTTTCTGTGGATTAAGTATAATAATAAATATAAGTTTAATGTGTGATCGGGTATCTACAAATTATTTTAATTAATATAAATATCCTTCGAAGAAAAAATTATATTTCACTATATTGTTCCTTTTGTAATATAGAAATTCTGCAGTATAAGTTCTGCATTTACTACAATATACTATGCATATACTTCTATGTAAGTGATTCTCATCAGTAACTCCACATTGGTGGGCCTCAAATCTGTATATATGAAAAAGCCTTTACTAAGGCTAAGCTTGTGTTAGTAAGGGTCAATCCCTTTTAAGAAGAGGCTAATTAAGCTTGAATAATTCTAGGTACCACGGGCGTCGCCGCCATAGGGTACATGGGGGACGCGTTCCCCCCAATATGTCCAGCCTAAATTTATAAAAAAATATATATAAATCATAATATTTTTGTTTAATTGCATACATAACACAGTAGGCGTGCAAGCCCGCCAGATCGGTCGCTGTCAGCAAGCACGGTGCCGGCCTTTCTCCTCGCCGCTCCACACTACCCCTACCTCCCCTCTCACCTCCACCCTACCGCCCCCCTACTGCTCATGCGTTGGTTATTTTTGTCTCAGAGACACGAGTCATCGGTCACTGCACCTGCAGTTCCAGCGACCACGTGGCTCGGTCTTCTTGTGTGTGTTTAGTCGACAATGGTTCATACTATTTAGATGTATGTTAAACTGTTTTTCATTATGTATTGTATCCAACGGTTATAGTTGTTTTAGTTGATACTCTTTGGAAATACGTTAAAATGTTTCTTGACAAAATGAAGCGAGCAGAGGGACAACGAAATTTGTTGTCACTTTTTAAAAAACAAAAAAAGGACAATGGTAAGTAAAGCTTATATATTTTTGTGAGAGATAAAGCGAATTTATAGATAGTAATAATTGATTTCATGTGGGGGGAGTAAAAGAAACAAATTGTCCCCTCGATGATGATGGGTTTACTGACCTGAAGGCGAGAAGAAAACAGTGGCTGGGTTATGTGAATCTGTTAAACACATTGTTGATGGCCTACAAAATCTCAGAACCAACCAGCAGTTTTCTTCTGTGTTTGAAGAGTGTAACAAGTACATAGCTGAGTTGGGCCTAGAAGAGCTAAGACTCCCAAGACAAAAAAAAGTGCCTAAAAAGATATCTGAGGGAAATGCTGATGGCTACGAGTTTACTTCAACAGAAGAACACTTTAGACAGGAGTATTTTGAAGTCATTGACACAGCTTTGCATGGTCTCAAAACTCGTATACTTGAACAGGCTGGTATGAAAAAACAAATAGAGTTCGAGAAAGTCCTGCTAAAAAGAGAAGGTTATGATGTCAATGTGCTAGGGCCATATCCGGAAATCAACTGTCAAAAGTTGAAGTCAGAACTTGAGCTTCTCCACCAAAGATACAAGATAATGAATATAAAAGACGCCAAGGACGTGTTGACCTCTATGATGAAAGAGGTAAGGGAGCTGTTCTCCAATGTTGAAGTCTTGGTGAGACTAATGCTTGTATGTCCAGCTTCAAGTTGTGAAGCAGAGCAAAGTTTTAGTGCTCTGCGTAAACTGAAGACCTACCTAAGATCAGCCATGTCTCAAAATAGGTTGAATCATGTTGCTGTTTGTTATGTTCACAAAGAAATATTGGATGAGGTAGAAGCAAAAAATGTTGCAAAAGAGTTTATTTCAAAATGTGAAACAAGGAGAGGTGTTTTTGGTTACGTAAAGGATAATAAATAAACCATTTTGGGGTTGTTTCAGTTCCAGTATAAATCCGTTCAGCAAGAGGTCAATTTGAATGTTTATAATGTACAGTAAAGAGAAACAAGTCTAAGATTTTAAAGTTAATGTTTACGTTGTAATGTGATAGACCGTATGTAATAACAGTAGTGTGTGTAAAATAAAGCATATTAAACCTGACCTGATAATGAGTTTTTATTTGATACCTATATACTATATACATTTTGGAATGAGTTTTCAATTGTATGTTTATAGTTTGTTTCTTGAACGATTGGACTTGGAATCAAGCATGTGGTATAGGGCGTTCCATTGTTGTCAAGTCTAATGGTTCAAAAAACGAACTATAGACATGTTTTCAGGTTAAATACAAATTGTTTCAATGAAAAACTGCTTGTACTAATGTAAGATTTTGGGTTTAAATTAGTGTTCAAACGTCATTTCAAGGTCACAATTTTTCTACAATTTTCCTGTCCTGGGGGTGCCCCCAGACCCCCCCATTTGTCCCCCCCAAAGTGTTGATGCTGACGATGCCAATGCTAGGTACCATAGTAGTTAACAGAAATTAAACCATTGTTGTGACAAGCTTACAACCATCAAACATGTCATGAAACACTTCAAGATTTATACGACAACGCTTGGAGGAAATCTAGGTCAATCAATCAGTGGACGGATTGGACTTTGGCAGGAAGCTGCCAGAAGAAAGTGAGAGAGTCAAACGTTGCCAGTGTGCTTGCTGTTGATGATCTTAAATACTTCAGGGGAATAGTCCTAGGAACCAAGGATCACAAAGGACGACAGTCCGGGCATGGTTAACCTCCAGTAGAGAGATGAGCGAAATTCGTTTTTTGATTTTTTAAATTATTAAATCTATATAGGCTTAACTTGTCACAATAATTGTTATTATTTTGGATTAGAAATATTGACACCACCATGTAACTAACTCTTTTAAGTATAAGACATTTCATCAAAGCGTATTAGTTAAATTCTTGTTTCAAAAAATATCAGGTTGTATTGTTAAATTGTGGAATAATTGTATAATACAGTTAACTTAGCTATTGAACCCGATAAATTTGTATAATGAATGGTAAATCGGCCTATTATAACAAATGGTGGTTTTTACTTCTTACTCAAAAGTTGTTACTTTTCTAGAAGAAATTGTCATTACTGTTGAGACCGATGGTTCTTGGTGGAATTCCATGTTTAAAGATAATAAAACACAATTATTTATTTGTGGATATACAAAATAAATAATTGTGTTTTATTATCTTTAGAAGAAATTGGTTTTGTAATTGGTATGTACCTTTTTACGAATAATTCCTTGGAATAGCGTGAACGTAAACACATAGTATTTTTAAAAAACCAGATAATTTCTCTAAAAGTTTTTCCTTTCTTGTAATTTAGTTTTGTTTCATTTTAACTTGAGATATATACTTTTTTTTTTCAATGTTACATTTTAAATAGGACTTTTGTGGCGGTTTAATTTTACATTAGTAAGAGAGTTTTGGCAAATTTTTATTTTCTTCTTTTAACACAGTTGTTATTCATCTTGGAAATAGGTTTATAAAGATGCTGATGGACATTAAGTTTGTCTTAATGGACTGATTGGCTAAGGTAAATAAATGTAAACAGATGCTACGTCATACACCTTCTTTCATTTGTTTGTACATATTAGCAATGCAGTAGGCTTACATAGGACCTGTTGACCCAAGTCTTATATAATATTTATCACACAATTACATTTCTTGACACATTAATTGTTTTTTTATCGTTTGCATGTCGATGAATTTGTTGTTAAGAGATATAAACTCTTTAAGCAAGGGAGATGAAACAAACATTTTGCAAGACTTGGGTTACAAAATTCGAGAACAGACAGATTTGGAATATTTAGGGTCATGCAAGTCTTGAGTCATATAAAATCATTTTAAACTTTTGTTAACATTATCATGTTTTAAAGTAACCGCAATAATGACAACGGCAAAGGCAGACAGAAAGACATTGAAAATCCCATATAGAGAATTTTTTAACACAAAATTAGGTTTTACTATCTCCCTTATACAGAAAAGTTAATAACCACACTTGGTGAAAATGAAGATTTTGATCAAGTTTATTAACCAGAAAATTTTGTTCACAATTACCAAAGTGGAAGCCATTCAAAATTTTTATAAATAATATTTCAGTTAATTTTGATGTTACTTGAATTTTTATTTCTTCATCAAAATAATCGAAATTGAAAGAAATTTGTAGAAATGTTTCGGAGAAAATCAAATAAACAATAAATGCAATGCAGTTATCTAATACATTCTTATAGGATATGTTTGTTATCACTCTAATTTCTGAAGGACTTTTATTACAATTTTAAATTTTGGATAATTTTTTTTTAAAATTATAGGTTAAATTCATTTGCTAATTATGTTTACAATTTTAAAACTCGCCATTTATAATAAATGAGCTTTAATTTATTTTCTAAGTTCAATAGTTAAGGACTATATTAATGTCCTAATGTTCTATAAACTGATTGTTATTTTCATTTAACCACCCATTTATCATAGATGGTCTGGATTATCTTTTGAAATCGAAATTAGGATTTGGAAAACCTAAACTGAACAAATGGTGAATAGGTCCATCTGAACCTAACAAAGGGTGCATTGTACATGTTTTTAGTTTTTAAGAAAAATATATTATTATATGGTATATCAACCTTACTATAATTTGATTTTGGTCAAAATTACATTAAGAAATCACAATAAGAAAAGACAATCATCAATCACAACATTATTATTACTACGGATTACAATTAATTGTGTCTTGTTTTTGAAATCATATATCAATGTTGGTAAATTTATTTACAAACTAAATATCACCTCTTCTGATATTAAAAATAATGTGAAACAGCTGATAATGTTTTGCTTTCACTGTGTGCATTTCAATGATTGTAAAATGGTGTAAAATATATATGAAGAGTTTATGGAATTCTGAAATTGACAGATTATTATAAATCAATGTTACTGAGTAAGTACACTAATACTGAAATATAAAATGAAAATGTTGAAGAATATTTTGACAGTTTATTTACTTAATAAAGACAATGAATATGAACAGGATCAAGTGGATAATCCACAGGCTAGGCATAACAGTAAAATTTGGGAGTGGACTGACATGGACTATTTACCAAACAATATTGTTTTTATAGGTGTATCTGGATTAATTCTTCATATGGGAAATACATCGAATGAATTAGAATTTAGTGAAATTTGTGGGGAAGTATTTTGGTGAATTTGGAGGTTTGTAATGAAACAAACAATTACACAGCAATTATTTACTTTACATAATATTATAAGTATAAAAATCATTATTTTTTATTAAAAAATAATATCTAAAATACTGGCGTTTTTCTCATGTACAGAAATGATTGTACTTTAAGAAAACATAGACATTGTTATACAGTATTTATAAATCGTGAATATTTTCAAAACAAATTTAATTTAAAAAATTTCAGTTTTTACTAATAATTTTATAAAATTTTTTTTAAATATAATATATATATATATATATATATATATATATTTTGTGAAAATTAAATTTTATAAAAGAAAATAAATGTAAACATAACTATTATAATAATAAAGCAGGAAAATAATAACTGAGTGGCTGCAAAAATGCCAAATTTAAATGTTACACAAGCAGAAGATTAATGGGTTAATCAATCTTTGTATTGACTTTAATTTTCTTTTGCAGTAGAAATTATAAATGTTTCAGTAATTTTAAAATTATATTTCAGACTTGTTACATTATAAATTAAAATGAAACTACCTTAATAAATATCTGTTTTTTTTATAAAACTAAGATGACCTAAATTTGCTGATTATTAAATACTGTTCAATCTATGGAATGAGAATCAAGCAACAAAATTGTTACCCATTAAAGTGTTAAAACTGATTCACTTTTTTATAGCAGCTTCTGGCAAATAGTAAAATAAATTAGCTAACTGTACATATCTGTTGATGTTTTGTATTCTTTAAAATTGTTTAGGTTATTTATATAAGTCAATTTACTACACTACAATTTCCTGATTTAAATTGTATGTGTATAATTAAAATGTAATAAATGATAAATGCGATTAATGATCAATATTTCTAAAATTTAATAACACCAACATCAACAAAAAATAGACTACCATGTACAAAATTTTAAGTAATAATATTTCATTTGAATTTCATTGAAAAAATAGCACAGTTGTGAAACATAAACTCATGCTAAATGTAAGTATGGGGTTCATTATGAAGCATGACTAACTCTGACCATGCATTATAAGTTTTAGTTTTTAACACATTAAAAGCTTCGATATTTTCATCAGTCCAGTTAAACCGTTTCTTTATATCATCTACTATCACATTTTCATCTAAATATTTTGGAAATCCATCATTTAGTACCACAGAAATAGCTGGTTGCATTGCTACTATATTTTCTCTGACTATCAAACTGAGTTCTTCCAATTTCTCATTATATAAATTTATCTTTTTAACCAACTTTTTACCTTTATGTTTAGGTAGTGTTGACATTATATTAAAAATGTCTTTGTTTAACTCTTTTACATCATTACACAAATTTACAAGATAATGTATTCCTTTCAAACAGTCAGAATAGATAATTAATAAACACAACATCCATATGGTTATCTTCATTTTATGTCACATTTCTAACAACTGCTATTTCAGATGCCATATACACTTATCACAGTTTAATTATATGTAATTAATATATTATCAAAAGAATTGATTTGTTGATTGTTTTCAATTATGCAACTGAATATATTCATTTTAATTCTGTTGAAAGTGTTATCTTATATTTAGAATAAAAGATAAGTAATATTCAATAACTATTTCACAAAATATTATAAGAATGATCAAGTTGAAAACATGGCAATCTTAGCACTACTGTTTGTTTAAGAAATGTTCTGATTCACTTGAGAACTATAGAAGAACTATTTATTAAATAATATGTAATAAAATTGTTTGCTAAATGCATTTGGAATTTAATGGCATTCGGTTTGTAGGTCTAATAATTAAATACTAGGAAAAATTAAATTGTTACATAGTTATAACAAGAACTGATAGAAATATTTTAAAAAAATCATACATATTTACAAATTGACAAAATTATTATTTTAATGGCTCGATTTGATACACATATAAATACAATAGGCTATAGAATTCTTTAATTTCATGAATACCATTTCATTTCTCTTACAGTCTTTAGTTATTTTCCATGGCTTAACAAAATTTTAACTAACAAAATTCTTGAACACTAATATTGTTGAAGTTTTAATAAATTTATAAATTTGGCTCTATTATAACCTTATTTTATTATTTTTCAATTAATGTGGTCAGTCAAGTTTTATATAATTAACCCTAGATTACTACTCTTAGTTCATTGTTACGTGATCACTATTCATTCGTAAATTTTACTACTTTCTGTTTTTATTTTTATTATTATTTTTTAAACTTTACTTTAGTGTTGACTATTTTTTATATTAAATCCATTATTGTTTTTAAGTGTTTTTAAAAATATTTAAAAATAAACTCCTACACATTTTAACTGTAAAAAAATGTCTTTTACCACCACTACAAGTACGTTTAAAAAAAAAAAAAATCTGGAAAAAAAATCGAAAAAAATATAAATATTATTTTATTGGAAATATTAATCGGATATTCATAAAATACATCATTTATAAGTGTTTAATTTATATAAAAAGAGAAAAATGGTTTGCAATAAGTTCATTAGGTAGAATGCCAAAAATGCCAAAATTAGAGTCCTGTCTTTACTGAGAATCACATTTCTTGCAGTGATTAATATACACTTAGTAGCTAAATCAAACACTTTGAACTCTAAAATCACTATGTACACAATAAACTATTTACAACACTAAAAACTAACAATATAAAAAAAATAATTTACAAAAAAAATATTTGTTAAGTTAAGACTTTCGCAAACACTATTCTTTCGTAAAATATACGACGCGAGCTTGAGTACGGTAATAACGGTTCAACTTTGAGCTTAGCCGAAGAGACAGTGGCCTCTATTCACAATGGCATAAAGCTAAACAAAAAGACAGAGCGTGTCCATCTTTTGTCTACGAGTTCTCCGAATTTTACAAAGGGCGGGTCGTAATTTTTACGAATGAGTAGTGTTCTAGGGTTAACAAATGTATTATACAATATTGTTATACAAATTATTAGGGTCATATTTTTTCTTGTCTTATTTTGGAGAAAACTCTACTCAGGATTACTGTGGGTCAAAAGTTCAATATACTTACAAACGGTCTAAATTAAATTATTACATACATCACATAAAATTTTTAACCTCCAACTTAATGCTATTTTACAAAATAATGTTTCTAAAGTACTGTCCCTATTTAGTTTTAATTTTTTCAAATCACATGTAACCTAATTTTCAAAATTTCAAGCACTCCACAATAATAAAAAAAATTATTAAAAGTTCAGTATGAAAGATGTTTTAGGTTGCCTCATGGTGTGAATTCAAATTTAGATGAGATACAATTTCTAAATGTTGTCCTAGGTTCATGTCCAATAATTAATTCTTAATATTTAAATACTTAACAGTCCTTGTTGATTCCTTTTCACTGGTAATTATTATTTTTACTGTGTAGGTTACAACTATTTTATTTCACAATATCTAATAAAAAATTAAAAAAAAAAAAAAAAAAAAAAAAAATGCCTTGCCTATACTGAGATAGCAGGAAAGGGAACCCCTTCTTCCTTATTGTAACAAATATTCTCCTTAATTAGTTTCTTCTTCTTCTTCCCTTCACTTCTCTGGTTATTAAATATTCACAATATTTTTATATATAAACGTTTTAAACTAACTTTCTAAATCTAAGTCATTTATTTATTTATTTACTATTTATTTGATATTTACAATTAACTTAATTGAATACAAATTTTATTTTATTTAACATTATTCCTTGTCTTATTTATTATACTAGCTGTTATTATTTTGACTAGCTGTAAGATGGCCGTCGCTGTTCCCTTTTACAAGTTATTTATTTCTTTCATCAATCCAAGACAACTCAAATTTTATTTATTATTATTTTAACTTTGTTTATCCAAAAGTGTTTTAATAAATATTTCTATTCTTTATTTGTGAATTCCTTATAACTGAATTGTGTATTGAAAATATAGCCTAAACTGGTAAATCATTATTTTGATGTTTACAATCGCTTCTCTCCTTTATCTCTTTTAAACATTAAAAAATTAATTTTTTATTATTTTATTTTATTTTTATTGCACGAACTAAAATTACAGTAAATTATGTTAATAATAAATTATAAATTCCTTCTAAGTTTTAAAGCAGTAAACAGAGAGTAGAGTATTGTTGCGATAGATCTAAAAAAGTATTGTAATATCTGATTAGGAGAGAATATTGGTAAGTCAATGACAATGAAGGACTAGCAGGTATTTGGCAACTAGCAGGGTGCCAGTGCCAGCTGGAGTTATAGTAGGGAACTCTCTGGGAGACACTAAAAACAGGGACTTTGCTGTATCTGTGATAGTGAGGGTGGGCAAACAATATTCATGTTAATTATTTAACAGGTAAAATAATAGATAATTTTTGGCCTTTTCACAACCATATTGAGCTTGGCTCTAAATTGCATTATTTTAAGAACAAACTATAATACATTTTTAATATAGTCATATATGTGCAATAACAGAATTATATTATTTTGGGGAAATAAATAAGTGTAAGAACTAATAAAGTGTTGTTTCACAAATAGCTTGAAGTACTGAAACACTGATTGATTTGGACTTCCAAAGAAGCTTGCTAATTGGTTGAAATCTTGGCCAATAGCAAGGCTTTATGCGGTTGGACACAAAACCTAAACCTTAAACGTGATCTAAGATTTGAAAGCAGTGGTAGAAAATTCGAAATGCAAGCTTTCTATTGGTGTAAATATCATTGTCCTAAAGTAGGTGTGTATAACTGTTATAGGTCTTGAAAGTTGACGAAATTCTAGCGTTCGTCGACGCTCGGACCAGCTGTTTAGAGTTCTGCAATTATTCCATCGATCATTAGACGTGTTAATATTCATTTTAGAAACATATGGTAAATACAAAGATTAAAGTTTGAAAAGTTTCCTTTCCAACGGTATAAAGTTTATTAAGATTGGATGACAATTAGTGGGTCAAATATTAGAATGTATAGTACTGCACGCTACTTGTAAAAGTACTGCATAATAGGGAAGTACTTGCAGTTGGAAGGTAGTGGCCGAAAAACCTACCATTTAAGTTAGCTATCATGTGGCTGAAAATGGCTGACCTCGTCCCGTACTGGTCTTCCTTCTCGCGGCTCTCGGAACAGACTCTCGCTCGGTTCACTGGTTCAAGCCCTTCACTCCTCATCTCCCCCCTTCTACATAATCTTGCACTGCTCAACAAAATCGCAAGTGCCAATTCATATTTTATAATTCCTTTACATTATAATTTATAATTATTATAGTTTTGGTTTGGTGGGCTCCTTGGCTGGGCCACATAATTTACTTAATTTATTTTGTTATATAAATTTACTTTGAGATTTTATTTCATAAATTTGCTAAAGATTCAGTTATATAAATTTCATCAACCACTAGTATGTGGTTCAACATGTTCAGTTGGGCTTTGACCACTTAAATTGACATGGTTTGTAAAATTTTATTACAAACTCTTTAAGTGTTGTTTTAATTTAACTTTCAGAAAACAAAGAACAATATTTCACAAAGTAGGTCTAAAAGATTGTTAAATATAATTTCAGAATTAAGATTTAATATAACTGATTTTTTTTTTTAGAATGAAAATAAGTGTTTATCCTTGTCTAGATTAGCTGTGGAATGTCTTATACCATTTATTATTTAGGCCTAATTCCTCATTTTAAAGAAGATTCTAGAGCTTTTTCAGAGAAAGTGGACTGTCACACAGTCTATTGAGAGAAACTTAAAACCTTCTTCATTACTGTGATTACGGTGGAATGTTGTTTCTTCTGTTGTTCAATGCAAAATTTGGGTTTTGTAAAACTGTCACACATTAAGGCTGATAACTTCTTAGAACAAATATAGATGGGCAACTCTTAAAGACGTATTTATATCCTTGAGATAACAAGAGTATATTGTTTGTTTCCTTCTTAAATTTTAAGCCTGGTCCACACTGAACAAATGTTCAACAAATAAGTTTTCTAAAACAATTTGTCAAAATTTGGGCAAACTTTCTTGTGTTTGACAAACAATGTTTGTCTTATTCCAGTGTGGACACGCCAACAAACAAAAACTCGAGCAGTGGTGGGGGTCAGTTGCCGACTGGTGCCGCCATATTTGTTTGGAGACAATGTTTGCTCTTTGACCGAAAACTCCGTGATGTTTGCCGTCACTCTGTGCCAGTTACCAGTCAGAGACACTTGTGTTGTGGGTATATTTTGTGTATAGTGGTGAGTTTTATATTTAAATTTATTATTTCTTGATAAAATTAATAAGGACTTGTGGGATCACGAAAACGTGGTTACGTTGATACAATTGTACGAAACTAAAAACTTGTTGTAGGATATTACAGATAATGACTATAAAAATAAGTTTGAAGAAAGAACGCTTATATGAGTATTGCTACTGAGTTAGGAGTCAACAATGTTGACGAAGTTAAAAAGAAAATTAAAAGCCTATTGAAAGCCTATTGAGAGCCTACAGTATAGAAGAGAGAAAAAGGCAGTAATGCCTAAGTCAGGAATGGGAACGTCTGGAGAAAAAAAAAAGCTTGGTGAGGTCTTCCTTATTTTAAATTTTTAGGCGACAAACATTCTCCAAGAACAACTGTGTCTAGTATGAATCAGGAACTTATTTCATAAATTCCAGAACCATTGAGTGACGATGAGGGCTTAACCTTTATCAAGTGGAATCCCCCTCGCCAAAGGCTTCTTCTGCAAATTCAAGAAGCTTCCTTATTTCCCTTCTCTTGGTGGCCCAGGAATGGTTTCATTATATGCTTGTGCAAGGCAAAAGCATCATCAGCCACTATTACATGTGGGACAGCAAATATTCTGCCAGGCAAAGGTAGATCCACAGGCAGACCTGCACCATTTTGCACGAGTTTCCACAAGTCACAGTTATTGAATACACCACCGCCAGATATACGTCCATGACATCCAACGTTAACGTATATAAACAGATAGTTCGAGTCCACTAGAGCCATTAATACAATGCTATGTTGACCCTTGTAGTTAAAAAACGTGGACCCACTGTTCTCTGGCGATTGTATTACAACTTGTTTACCATCAAGAGTTCCAATACATTGATCAAATTGCCAACTTCGCCAACGATCGTTTACACTTATTGCTAAGCGAAAGTTTGTGTTTTCTTTAGAAACTATAGGTCCAATCTTGTTAGTTAGTATTTCAAAGTCTGCGTTAGATACTAGTGTAAAATTTGTAAACAAACAGCCAGCTGTCAAATCTGTTCGTAAATCCTCTCCACTATATTCATACCTTCTTCGTAATAATTGTCTCTGCCACCATCTTCGAGGTCGAGGTTCGTTGATAACCACAAACGCCGCAGCCAAACAAGCAAGCCGACGACGACGGTACATCACAAGTTCATTCATCACTGTCTAACAGTGAAATAAGATCTGTTTGAAAAGTAGGGATAGAGAAATCATAAAATGCTTTTTTGTCTAACAGAAAATATTGAATTTATAATTTAAATTTGACAGAATAATATAATTGTTAAATACACTTTCAATTAGTCTCCCTAATTTATGTTTTCTCAAACACTTCCTATAACCTCATTTTTCCTTCAGATATGCATATAATATAAGTTTTAAATAATATCAAAAAAAAAAAAAAAATGCAGTAGAACATTACATTCTTTTATTGTTATTTCAAATATGGAAAATAAAACTACTTTTTTATTATTCATTATTTATTTACATTATTATTTTTAAATGATCAACTTTATGTGTGTTTGAAATATTAAGTTATGATAGTAATAGTTAACTGAATTTGACCATTGATATGGTTAATAATGTTTATCTGTTTGTCAGATTATCAAGTGAAACAAGTAACTTTCTAGATTACTCAAAATATTAAACATACTTTAATTACTTATTACATAACTTTAGTATTTATATTTCCATTAAAACAATAATTTCGATAATCAAACTGTAAAGTTACATTGTTTTATTACACACACTGTAGCAATTAAATTTTTTTATCAATCCATTATCTTATAATGTGACATACAATTATGAAAACAGTTGTCTTCCTAGACACAGTTGGTTGATCTCAATTATATTTGAAACTATTATGATTATAAGTGTATATATAGTAGTTTTTTTGTTAGTTTTTCTATGTTTTCCAACTAAAAGTATTGAAAGCCGTAAAAAATCAGAAGAATTTGACCTAAAAAGAATGAGAACAGTAATATCAAAATTGTGTGATGAAATGTTGCACCTAGATAATGATATCACATGGATTATCCGTAATTGTACAACAGGAAAAGGAGAAGAATTGCAAAATAAAATGAAAACTTATAACAAAGATGTATGGAGACTTTTTAATTTTACCAAGGAGTACAAATATAGAGTACTAGGTGTTGCCGAAGACTTTCTTTACAAGGAAGGCCCAGACTTCATAGAAGTAGATTTTGATAAAGAGAAAATGACCAAAAATTTTAAGTGGAAGGAAATAGACATTAATAATACATACGATATTCGTATAGATACTTATAGAAGTTGGACGGCTTTATTGACATTAAAGGATGAATTAATGCCTTAGGATAAAAAATATTTATCTGTATATAACATATACATATATATGTATAGCCTATGTATATGAATATGTATCCTTATATAACATATTTATCTGTAAAATCAAAATGATATTTCATTTTTGGAGTGCAGAACAACTACAAAAACTTTTATTGTTTTATTTTCTACTCAAAATATTATCATTATTTAAAAATCTATTCAGTAATTACAGCTAATTACTGTTAGCAAATAAAAACATTTTCTATTTAAAGTGCATTATTTATTATAACTACGAATAATAATAATAAATTCAGAACACTGTAAAAATGTATAAAGATTTTTAGTAGACAAATCTATTCATTATTCCATTACAGTATTTGTGAAACAGTAAATATTCATATTTACTTTTACTTTTGCTGAAGTAACACGAGTTAAATACATTTATTAAATATTATTATACCTTACCTAGCAAACATTTTATTTCACAATAATTCGTGATAAATTAATTCATTGCTCATTGTTTGACTATAATTTAAAGTGGTAAACAATGTCGAAAACAAAATTAGAGAAACCTACTTCATAACTGAATCATATTTTTTAAATTTATGTTATTATATTATGGGAAAATTCAGGTAAGCTGCAAAAGGAAAAATGATTTGACCTGCTAAAAAGAATAGAGTGCACAAAATATTTATATTTAAAATTTATATTTAAACAGCACAAAATATGGACTACCACATTTATTTCACCAGGAAAGAGGTTGCATTAATAAAACACAGATTAAACTTTCATAGAAAATTATCTGCTTTAGGTGGAATAGATCTATTCAACAGACTTGCAGAATCTATTACAAAAATTGAAATTTATAAAACTTTCAAAAAGCATGTGAGAAATTTTTTTGGTGAGAGGTAGTGTAATAGCTCAGTGTGTGAGTTTATGAAACAAAGGTATAAGACTGTTAGAATTGTGACTGTATCCTCAATTGATTATGGTTGTTTTGTTATGATTTTGTTTTATTGTCTTGTATTGATTAATGTATCAACAGTTATATTTTTTTGGTATTTATTAGATCTATTTATTTATTGTTCTAATGTTATTGTTTACACTTTCACAATCTAAGGTATCGAAAATTACAATTATTTATTTAATTTTTTAAAGCTCTACTCGTAAAAAAGCTGAGATTATATTAATATTATATTTTATCAGAAATATTGAATTAAATACTTTTAATCATTGTGAAATCAAATAACAGGATTTTTATTTTATTTACTAAGTATAATATGAATACAATAGATAACATAACATGATGAGATATTAGTCTTTGATTGTATATACATAGGTTAGTTATTGTCTTATCTCAGGGAGGGGATTAAGTGTGCCAGCACTTTCCAAGGTCACTAACATAATCATATGATATGATCCTTAATTATAATGTTCACAGTTTATAAATATTTAAAATCAATTTGTTGATGAAGAAATTCAACTAAATGTCTTAGGTTATTTAAATGGTGAAAATGGAATGAGGACATGTGAAGTTCATCATTTGGATGGACATTATGATTCACTAAATATTGTCATATTGATTGCTAAGTTTATATTTAATCTTTGCACTATGTCTTATTCAGTTTATTTGTCAACAAGATTATATCTGTGTATATATATTTATAGTTCAAGTTCATAGTAGGAACTGGTTAAATTGCTTAAGCTAGGCTTATGGTAAAATATAGTGTTGGATTGGTCTCACCAATTGGTAGGATTATTGGATTATGTTTCAGGTAATATTGGTTAGAAATCTTCAATCTTCCCTTGGAATAGGTCGGTTTTGGTTATTTTATAGATTCATTTCATCTGGTTCCAAAATACCTTGCCTTTCTACTGAATATTTTCAGATTATTTATACGTCTGGATGCTTCAAAACTTCTTCTAACCATGGCTATCTTAAAAAACCAAAATGCTCTTGGGTTAGGATCCGGACGACACTGCCTTGACGATTTCACTTTTCACTGCACTTTCACTGATTTAGTTCATGAAAGGTGATGTTTATAATGATAAATGGAAAATGGTGAATGTGGATTTAAACGTTATTTCTGTCTAATGATAATTTTTGAATACTTTATTTCCTATCAGTTTTAAACTTCTTTTATATTTTTTTATTTAAAATATTTATTTAAATTGCATATATATGTTGCATATATAAGTATTTGAACTAGCCTTTACGATATTTTGATCGCTAACCAATCAGTGATGAGCCAGCGGGTGGGCGTGGTTTCTGGAGTGACGTCACGTCTGATAATGTGGATTATATTGTAATTATGGTCGACATTGCTCACTTTCAAACGATTGAAACAAATTATTGCCGAATTTTCTAGGATATTCGAGGTGAGCATTACTCTAGGAAATTTAGTTGGGAATCTGACAGTACTTCTCAAATTTTGCCTAGTAGTCTCGTTGATTTGTAATTTCCAATAAGCCGAAGCTATGTCGAGGTTTCTTTGTAAACAGAAACTGATATATTATGGGTTTCAATATTGGATATCTTTCGTTTACAGTCGAATTATAATTTGAGTTTTTTTAATATAGCATTGCCTGTTAAGTTGTGAATAATTTTTAGTTTGGCCTAGATTTGGTAGATGTAGGATATTTGTTTACTTGTCTCAGTTGTCTCTAAAAATGGTTTTATTCAGTCGTTTGTAGGCCGAATGACGTCATCTACGTTTGAGCTTCGTATTCTCGCCAATAGATGTCGGGAGCGATCGTTTTCTTGCATTTTTGTTTTATTTGAATAATTATGATCATTTTGAATTATTACATGTTATGGTTTTACCACTTTCTGTTTTAGTAAATTACTGATTAATTATCAATTTGTTTTGATTATAATTAATTGTTTTATTATGTTATTGGATTTATAAATTATTTATACTCTGTACTTATTTACTATATTTATCATTTTCCTAATGTTTGTTGTTTATAAGTTATGTAATTGGTTTTGTGTATTTATATTTATTTAATAGTATAAAGGATGTTTTAAATTATTATCGTTATTATTATTATTTAACATGTCTAGTGCAATTTTGTAATCATTTTTTTAGGTTAATGGGTATTATCAATAGTATTTGATTACCTGAATGTTGTAAATATATATAGTGATAGGGAAACAAAAACAAAAATGGTGAGCGGCTTAAAACCTAGCAGATATTCACACAGTGATACATTTGTTTTTTTTTAAAAAATAAGATATAGAAATAAAATGATTTAATATTTACATTTATTATATAAAGGTTACACTTTTACTTTTAAAAAAGATAGTAAGAGGAATAGCACTGCATTTTTGTTCTAGAGTAATGATGTATAGAGACACCAAGCAAAAATGGTAAAGTCAATGGCTTTGATAACACTTTGAATATTTGTTATTGGTTTGTCCAAAATGTGGGGATTTGTTTCATAAACAGTATCATTTAAGAAGTTCTACATGGAGACAAATTCGGGGAACTTACAGGTCACAGATTTATGGTTCTTCTCTAATACGTGTGAGTTAGTGAATTGTGGGATGTATAACATATCACTCCATCTTGTTGATAGAAGTAATACTCGTGCTTACCATCAGTAGTGTTGAATTATTGAAAAATTGTAAGTTATAGGTATGTATTGACTGTCAAAGAGTATTAACCCCACAATACTATTACCAGAAACAACATATCACACAACGATTTTTTCATCATCGGATAATGTGGTTTCTCATACAGATGGAAACCATTGAGATTATTAGTTTGTCTTCCAGACTTTAGAATATTTGTGAATAACTGAGATCTTGTCTTAAAGAAAGTTATGAAAGGTTTATATTTTATTCTCTTGCTATGGACGAGATTACTGATAACAGTGATTACAGCTCAACTTCTCATTTTTGTACAAAGAATTGGCAATACCGTTGTCATAACTGAAGAGTTAGCAGCACTTCATAGTTTAAAAATTACAAGTAAGTCTGATGATTTATTTAAAATATTTTTGTGACAATGTCCATGATTTGAATCTGGACTGGGCCAAATAAAAAGTGTGACAACTGAAGTAACTTCAAATATAGTTGGGAAGAACGGGGGACTTGTCAAAATCAAAGAAAAAGTTTTTAAGTTCCATTTTGATCCCCCACTCTTGTTTCATTGTATTATCCACCAATAAGCCATTTGCATTAAAGTTTTGAAGTGGGACAATGTTATGAATTTGGTTAATAAAACTGTAAACTATATAGAAGACATATACTTAAACACCAACAATTTCAGAAGTATTTGGCAGAGCTGCAAAGTAAATATGCAGATGTAATTTACCATTTTGAGGTGCACCGGTGGCTTAGTCGTGAAAGCGCACTAGAAAGTTTTTTCAATTTGCGTAATGAAATAACATCATTTCTATTAATAAAGGGTAAGCTCTTGGAAGAGCTTGTAAATTTACAATGGCTATATAATCTGGTGTTTTTAGTTGACATGACTTATGATTTGAACGACTTCGTTTGAAACTACAAGGCGCTAGCAAATTTGTTAGTAATTTGTATTTCTGTGTGAAAGTTTTTAAAACCAAGTTAAAATACTCTTCTAAGAACACATAAACAACAAAAAACTCTTCTCATTTTCCAGCTTGTAAGAGTCTTACTGAAGAACTTAAAGACAAAGACCAGGATTTTTCTGTTGAAAAGTGTGTTGAAGCAATTGAATTCATACAAAATAAGTTTCGTGTGTGGTTTGATGAATTTCATGGCCTTGCAAATGAGATATGACTGTTCCAGAATCTTTTTGAAGTAGTATAATTCATGTTGATGAAAATTTGCAGATGAAGGTTATCGAGCTACAAGCCAGCAATACATTGAAAGACTCATTCAAGAATAACAACCCTACAGCATTTTATGAGTCTTCCGGAATGCTGAGAAAGTATGCAGGAGGTATATTCAGCCTTTGGTAGTACCTACATATGTGAGAAAATGTTTACACATCAAACAGATTAAGTCGGCAACTCAGTTGAGACTCGGAGACGAATATTTACAAAAACTTCTAAAAATATGTATTACTAACTAATACCTATTGTGAAATGTTGGCACCTAAGATGCAGGGCAAATCATCTTATTAAATAAACTTAAAATAATTAACATTAGATTTTTACAAAACATTGCTAATGTATATTTGAATTTTGTTCATTTATAACTTGAAATAATAATTATGTTATTAAATTTCTTTAAGGCCTAAAATAGAGAATTTTATATGAAAATGTCAATGTTTCGTAGCCTGCAATCTTATATGTTCATTTTTATAATGAAATAAAGTTATATTAAAACCATCATATTGGTTTATTTTAATATTTAATAATAAACCAGAACTTAATCAAGGTAAACCTAGCCGACTTAGCCATAATAACAAAGGACCATATTAATTATCAGGTTTTGAATAATTTAAGTAACAATATTAATTACCATTACCAAGTCAAACACCAAAGATAAATATAATATTATATTGCCTAATGCTTAATTATCATAGTAAAATAATTAGTACGGTAATAAAAAATAGCCCATGGTTACTCGAGTATTTGAGATCCACGAAGCTATATAGGGTATGGTTGAACATGTGGTCCTCAGGTATAAAATGGTTAGAATCCCCTGTTTTAGACCTTTCAATATTATAATTTTTCAAATATATAGTAACAAATTTTAATTAAAAGTAGAAAAACTAGAATTAGTAACTTCCTTAGCAAATATTATTAATAATTAATTTTTGAATTAAAATTCTCTATTAAAATAAGCTATTATGTGTAGCTTATTTTGTTGTTGCTATGTTATATCTACCAGTTATATAAAAATGATTAGTAAAATATGTGCATTTATTGACTAACTTATATAGGAGACTATATTATATGAAGATATTCAGTTATTTAAAATTGGACACAGCAATAAACAAAAGGATTTTGTTCATTTTCTAATGCTAATATTATCTGGATATATGATACGGTAGTTGAATATTAAAGATTACATTATTTTAGTTAAAGTATTTCTTTAATTAAAATAAACTAAAATATAATCATATAATTTTTATATTAATTAGTGAATGATTATCATGAAATATTTATTAACAATTTATATAGGTACAATTGAGTAAAATGTCAAATTATATTGTATAAGTATGCAAATAATTTTAAAGATAAATTTTTTAATGTTTTTTGTGTGCCTACTTTACAATTATGTTCATTGTAATCATAATATGGACAAATATGCTATTAAAATGAATAATAATGTTAATGTGACACTAAGAGAGCAAGTGAAAGAACTATGTAAAGAATTAAGAAAAATAGATTCTACTCTATCAAGATTGTTAAAGAAGTTGCCCGAATCAGAAGGACATATTCTATTAAATCAAACAAAAATGTATAATGTAAACATCAAAATACTTTTAAATTACATAAATCAGTATAAAAATGAAACAATGGAATTAAGTAAATATATTCTCAATAAAGGAGGGCCAGACTTTTTGGATGTTGATCTTGATGACGAACAAATAAAAAACAGTTTTAAATGGACAGATAAAGAATTAAATACAATGTATGATAATCGCATAGTAACATACCAGATTTGGAATGGAATCTTAAATGTAACTGATGGGTGGAAAGCAATTTATGAGCTATAAACAGATTGTTGTCAGGATCGTAATATACAGTTTGACTAGATGACAACATATTTAGTAAAATATCCAAGTATTGTGTGTTGTAGAAACTAACTTAATATTTGGTACTTCAGCAAAATTTTTAGAAATATCCATAAAATTAAATTAATAAATCCTTAGTGATAGTAACTTATGACCATAATTCATTCTCTTTTAAAAGAGTAGTAGTATCTTACATTTTTTTAAAGTAAGCTAGTAAGGTAATTGGGAACAAGGCTAATTGGGAATGTGTGAATTTACAACAAAGCTAATATTGTGATTTATGTTTCTACTCAGAATTTTTATACAATCATTTTAAAATATATTACAAAATATAAAATGTTAACAATAATAAATTATAAAAGATAAATATAATTTTAAAACAAAATGTAAAAAGTCGAATACTAATTTCAACTTACAAACTTGAAATGAACAATTTCATAAACTTACATACAATTCCAAAAAATGTTTGAGCACATATTTAGAACAAAAACAAAAAAAGTCAATTTAATATAAAAAATAACAATGTTACAGTATTATATAATTATGTTAAATTTAAAATTAAAAAGTTGAATTACAATTTAAAATAATTTCAAGTACCTATTAAGGTTTAAATCATTCAGCAATAAAATAAGTAAGAAAAACTATTTACTGTATAAAAAACACAGTTTTCATTTTACCCATTATACCTATATAGGTATACTTTTTTTTTTAACATAATAAAATTTGTAATGAACTTCTTTATTACACACTAGATATCCTAGATATCCGCCATTTTGTTTTTTACAAAATAATTTAGATGATGGGAACGGTTTGTTTGAACGATAGATCAAAAACCATATTATGTTACCCACTTTCAACTTGTTTAACATAAATTAAATTGTCCATTAGCCTTTTTTAAATTGGAAAAAAAATTGTTTTTCTTACATTAACAAAATTCAATATTATTTATTTTTGTTACGCTAAATTTGGATGATGTAGATAATTATCAAGAATTTTGTTTTGAATTTTTTGTCCATAACTCAAATTATCCATTGACCTAGTAAAAAATAATAATAATAATAATAATATTAATAAATGTAATTTGGTGTTAATAGAGGATTTTTTTTTTTTTGTCTTTTGTACATTTTTCTTAAAACGAACGAATTTAACGAAATTTAACATTAAACATTTTTAATGACAGCCATTTTAAAAATATACATGATAAAGTTTTAGTTTTTGGTATTGTATACTGGTAAAAAAAAGCATACAAAATTTGTATAGCCTACCAAATTTCGACCTTAATTCTTGAAAATTTTAATACTTATATATTTTTTTCAAAAAACCACAAACTGGACAAAATATGGAAAACAGCATTTCCCGGACATATGTTTAGAGGAATTTTTTCTTTATTTTGACCCATGTAACCAATACAAAGTTTGGCACAATATTTTCTGAACACTCTGTAACGCATAGTCAAGCTTAGAACTTGAATTATTAAGATAGTTTTTAAATAAATATTTTTATATTACATTTTTTGTTTATTTGGTAAATGTTTTACTATTAAAACTTTTTAAAGTTTTAAAAGTCAATTTTTAAAACTTTTTAAAATCAATATTTACCATTGATTAACATATATATATATATATATATATATATATATATATATATATATATATATTGTAACATTTATAATAAATAAACAATATGAATTGATGATGGGTTGAGGCATTTGTGGTCAAAAGAAAAGTGAGATCTTAGATGTATGTTATAGCCTAAATGTAATAACCTCAAAATTCGTCCTAGCTTAATAATGTAATTAACTTAAAGATTTTGGAAATTTTAAATGAATAATAAAAAACACATATTATAATAACTACAGCTCATTTAAATAAAACTTACTACCATTTCAAAAACAATAATAACAGTAACTTTACTTATAACCTAGAATGATTGAATAAGAACGTTTTATTATTCTTTTGTAATTTATTTCATGTTTAGATAATTATTTTTAATTCAAATTCAATGTATATTATGTATTAGTTAATTTAAATAACAAACTGATTGAATAGGATAAATTAGGTTAGTTTTAGTGTTTACAACGAATTATTACAAAATTACAATAAAGTGGAACAGTGCGAACTGGCGGCGAAAGTTAGAACTATTGTTGAAATCTAGGCAGTGATATAAATAATAAAAACATAAATATATAAAAAGTGAATGTGGTTGAATTAAAACATTTTAAAAACAATTTTAACTACAGATATGTCTACAAACTAATAAATAATGTAAATATACTATTTAAAATGACTATGAAAGGACATTAAAAAAAAAATATATATATATATATATATATATATATATATATATATATATATATATATATATTTGATATGTTTGAATGCACGGCCATACGTAAAGCCGATAGTCGAAAAATATACCAGTGATGGCGGGACTGTGTTGTAGCCCGGGTGGTTGGAAAAAAAAGTTTTTATAAAGATTGAGGTAATACAAAAAATTTTAATATCGTCAAGAGTGAACATTTAAACAAATTCAAAATTCTTTATTTGGACTTTAGTGGGTATAAAGATTTAATTATTATAAAAAGATTTGAACTGTAAAAATTGTTAATATTAATAACAATAAATTAAGATGATTTGTATATTTTAAAATAGAAGTTTATAAATGTATGATAGCCTAGTTGCACATTTAAAAAAAAGCCCGAATCTTAAGACCCGAGAATAAAGAGTAATTTAAAGAATTGAGTTGTTGTTATTTAATAGTTAACCATTATATTTTAAAGTAAAGTAAACGTGCTAGAGCAAGACCCAACTTGACTAAAATTAATAATATAATAACTGTGTGTTATTATTATATATATATTTAAATATCATAACTCTTTTGGCTTTTCAAAATAATAACTTATTTGGAAGCCACCTTAGAACATTATGTATATATAAATTTTACCTCGAATAATTTTGTAATTATAACATCTGTATACCGTTTATCTAATTCGTTAAGTTGAATTATATTCATAAACTGAATTAGCAAAATTAGTTCTAAATGGCTGCCTCAAAAATCTGTACCTATCTGGCGCATAAGAATTTATAGGCCAACTAACTGCCGTATTACTTAATACAAAGGCTGTATGGCTGCCAGCAGCGTTGCCAAATTTTCATGAGCGAGTAACATATAATGTAAACGAATCAGTCACCTTACCGGAAGTACATGATCGATACCGGTACTCCCCCTCTTCCCAACCTACTTCCGCTCACAGTTGGACATCTATTCAACATTTGCTAATTGTAATTACGTTGGGACTTTGCGCAAAACTATACTATTCCAAGACATATCGACCTTTTTTATGCAAGATTTAAACATAATGTCTATAGAGAGTGCGTCTATATGCAGGTGTAATATTTCAGAATTAGGTTTAGAGTATCAAAACAAAGAATAAAGTTGTAGTAAATATATATATATATTTTTCATTTTATATTTATGATTTTTCTTTAAGAAATTTTTGGAAATGGATTTATTCTGTTCAGATTTAATTTTAAAATTTAGAATGTAACTTTTTACCAGTAGGCCTATATGAACGTTTGGTTGGCCAAAAGTCCTGCAAATATTGGAATTTCTGAGCTTCTAATTGGCGTACGAACGTAATAGACACATCAATGAAAAGCTCTTGATTGGGGCTATCTACAGTGTGCGCCCAAACTCAGGTTCTATATACAGGGTGTTCCAAAAATTATAAATCGTATTTCCCCTGTCTTTTTTAAAAGTAAACATATCAACTTTTTTGTCTACAATTACACTAAAATGTTTCTTTGTTCTGGTGAAAAAAGAATCTTTTTATTTTACTTAGATACAACATTATGATGAATCAAATTTCACAGTCTTATTACATTTGTTTACATTTGCTATCTGATAATGTAATTAATTTTTTATTGCACAGTGTTCCAAAAAAAATTATTTTTAATACAAAAAATGATTTCATTTTGTGTACAATCCAAAACTAAGAAAAACTACAAGCTGTACTAAAACTGTTTATATCTAAACAACGTAAACCATAGAAGACTACGGAAAGTATGAAGAATAGATTATTTATTTGTATAGAGGATAATATTATGTTACTGAACGAAATCTGTGGCTGCATCAACCCTCTGATAAATCGCAGTAGCTTGTTTTATGTACAAAATATAGCTTGATTTATCGCATAAAAATATGATATAAGTTTTGATTTTTTTTTTTTTTTTTTTTAACGCAGAAAAACTCATGATTTCTCAAGAAAGAAGACAAATTTAACTACTTCAGTAGATAACTCATTGCTGTTTATCGCTAACTAAAGTTGTGAAGTATCCATTTAAAATTGCTTAATTTTTTTATTTTTTATTATTCTATTTAAGTGTTAAAATGATCACGTTTCTATCGTTATTAGTGTAAAATTTCAATAAAAAAGTCGATGTTCTATTCAAAAGTTAACCTGTATTTTCATTTACAATGGTGTTATGTCATAAATTACCAACCAAATCATATATCGTTTTGAAATTTTCAGAGAATGTTTGTTTTGTCATACTGTACACAATATCAAGTGGATAAAATGATTTGTTTATTTTTTATGTCCATTCAAGATACTACTTTCTACTTAATCTTATTCTCAATATCCCGAAGTTCTATTTAAGTGTTAAAATTTTCACGTTTCTATCGTTATTAGTGTAAAATTTCATTTAAAAAGTCGATGTTCTATTCAAAAGTTCTATTTACAACTATTTTTTTGACTCACAGGACTTCAAAAAGCATAGCCTATATCCGCGAAAAACCAAACATGGTTTTCATATGTATGTCAATATTTGTAAATTACACTAGTTAAAATTTATATTTTAATCCGTGCTGTCTGTGTGCGTAGTACTCTCCCCCACCCTTCTAAATATGCATGCTCATTTAAAAAATCGAGCTTTTATATGACGGCGGTCAAGGTTCCTTTTTAAATTATATGGAGAAAGGATGATATATGATTTTATTGTACTGGTTTTTATCTTTCATTTGGTAGCCTACTTCATATATCACATTTTAGCAATAAATGTCACCATTTAAACAAAATATGTAAGCCGCTATTATCATTACGACAAATAAATAGTTTATTCACCAAGTCGGTTACAACTTACAATATATAAAAAGTTTTGTAAAAATATATCGGGCCATTTCAGAGTGATGCTTACGCAAACAGAGTTACAGATAGGCAGACAGACAAGAAACGAGAAAGCTTTTGATTTTGCAATAAAATGTCACGAATCGGATCAATATTGTGAAATCAGTAAAAATAAATTATAAATAAAGCCTTTATTTATATTTATATATATAAAAAAAAGCAAATAACAAATAGTGAAGTTTGCAAAAAAAAAACAACAACAAAAAAAAAAACAAACAAAAAAACAGCTGTTTCCAATATATGACGGCTGTATAGTTCAAGAACTTTTGTATTTAGTTTTAACAGCGTCTAGAATAAAAGCGAATGTTTAAACCGAAAATACTATAGAAAATATGTGTTACTCTTTTTAAAATATACGTAGGCCGCAATTATGGAAAATAGCATAGGTTTTTCATAAAGAAGAGTATTCTATTCACCAAGTTAATTACAGTATACAATATATACAGAGTTTAATAAAAATATATCTATCGGTTTGGCATAATTTTTGCACATTCATTGTTGCAGACAGATACAGATGCACCGATACTATTGGGTTTGCTTTATAACGTTATAAAACAGATAGATATAGTGAAATGAAGCAAAAAATCATTGAATAAAGAAAACCACAATTTTTACTTTCTGACTAATATAGAAGGAAAGGAATGGTATCATGAAAATATTTGAAATGGAAATTTTAACGGATATGTTCGTTTTGAGGCCCACTGAATTAATTAGACGATTTTTTCAAGATGACGGTACGTCCGCGAGTCTATGAACACCATAACTCCCAAACGGTTTAACTGATAAAGCTGAAATTTTGCACGTTAGGTTTACAGTCGAATAGCAATAAATATCTCAAATATTTTTATGTGTGTCGTAGTAGCGGAACTAATAATAACGTAGTTATATAATTACTACAACTTATTATTTTCGGAAAATTTTGTTAACGATTGTTGTGTATACATTTCCTCAGTTAATAGAACGAATCCTATTGATTTTTATAACGTTATGTCAAACAAGGGTGCCACTATACACAAAAAGTGATAAAAAGTGGTTATTCTTTGAACCCGTTATTAGAGAAAAGAAATTAGTATACATATTCCCACTGTAAGAAATGCATCCAAACTTCAAGTAGCGACATCAAACTTGTTAAAAAATGGTCGGCAAATACGCTACTTATCAGCAATTTTCAGCTACTTATCAAAATTGTGAAATTGCGCAAGTATGAAATAGAAAAACAGTAGAGTAATATATTTGTAAATTCCTGTGGTTATTTGACCAAACGTTCAAAAATTACTGCAGACATTAGAATTTGTAGGTTTAAAAACTTACTTCGAATTGGATAAAAGGTTTTTACATTTTGTGGCTGAGAAAACCAAATGTTAGATTTTTTTATTTATTTTACCAACGATTATGCCACAAAACCCATTAATTCGTGCGACTATAGATGAATTGTTCTTTAATTTTGAAATTTAAAGTGTTAGGTTTATTTATTTATTTTATTGCTACCGTAGGTCAATTTTGCCACTTCCAAAGCAGGTTTTATACCCCTTAGGCTTCCCTTTACCAATTTGGTTAGTGCCAATAGTTTTCTTTTACGCAATACTAAACTAAAACACCTTACTTATTAAAAATTTGAAGAACGAATGATAAAATTACTTTATTACAATAGTCAGGTCAAACGGCAGACGACGAATTTCGGTAAACGTTTCCCCACTTCAAACCTTCAACACGACTTTAGGGGGACAAGGCCAAACATAAATAAATGTCAATACCTAAAATACTCCAGTCAAACCTCTTAGACACGATTTACAACCTAGTGTTTGAGACAGTGCCGCACTAGGGACTAGGTCTTGTGGGCCGCACATGTTCACCCCTTTACTAGGGAAATTCCCAGTCTCGTGATTACTTTTATGACACTCATGTTACAATTTTAACTTGTCTATATTAAAAGGACACGTTTAAACTGTCTTATTACTTCTTCTTCATGGATAATTTATGAGTGTGTAAATCCTCTGCTTCTCTTGGTTGAGAAAGAGGAAATTTTTAACTGTGGAATGGCATAGTTTACTATTTATAAAATCATTCGTATAAGTGTAGAAAACAGTAAAATACGTGAACAGTTTTGTTTGTACTTCGAGTGTTAAAATGTCTTTATCGCTCTCTGCTACGCGTCAGGCGGCAACTTTTTCTCCCGTTCGATTAAGACCTATTTAACGCTCTTAATACATAACAAAATCTGATTTATCATTTAATTTCTTTAAATAAATAAGTTAACAGTTAAACCGTTTTTTTAACCGATAAAAGTGCGCCCGAAATTAAAACTTTTTAATTATTACTTTTTTATTTTCTTCATTGATGACTTCAAAACATAATACATTTTATGTTCAGTAGTTGAAAAAACCTGTACTTATTTTTGTTTGTTTCAACCACAATAAAATTAATATAGCATTAAAATCACTGGCCGAATTTGATATCAATCGACACAGAATTAAACACGGAAAGACCGGAGACAATAGAAACAAGTTTTGAGTGCTAGTGAGTAACACTCCGGTGCACTGAACTACACTGTTAAGTAAAATTCTATATTTAATACTGTTTTATAATCACGTTTTTGAAATCTATTGGTGCTACATAATACACAAACAATCGAATTTGTAGGATAACTCTGTTACCAGACGACTTAAGTTATTAAAAGTGGAACCAACTGGTAACAATGTTTAAAAAAAAAGAAAGGCAAATTTCATTAACAAAAACAAAAAATATATTTAATTTAAATTTGAGTTTAAGGATCAGATTTGACCATTCACAATTAAATTTTTTTTTAAAGAAAATTACAGTTTTTTTTTTTTAAATGTTGTTGAAAAAGAATTTATATAAAAGTTTAAGTTTTCAGATATATATATGCATGTATAAAAAAAGATGAAAAAGGTAGATTAGTTAACAAGTTTTGTGTTATCCAATGCTTAGTCTAAACATACACACAAATATATACTTATACATATATAGAAGCACATTTTACAAATAAATGGATGTTATACCATCCATTTTAAAAGAACAAATTCATATTATATATATAGAAATTAATTTTGATTTGTAAAATATATATATATAGAAAATTTTAAATGAAAAAAGAAAGTGAAATATTGGAATTTTGAAATATTAAATTTTTTAAAAATATTGACGTCAATAAGTTTTATTTTATTAATTTTGAAAAATAACCCCTTTGGGGTCGTGAAGGCCGAAATGTTTGCATGCATCACCACCCAAGTTTAATTATTTTATAAATTAGTACACATTATTATATATATATATAATATATATATATATATATATATATATATATATATATATATATATATATATAGTAAAAGACATATTATCGTACAGAGTTCAGTCCTAAATATTATTTTCTGAAGAATAGATTCACAATTCAAGTTCCTTTCCTTTAAACAACTATTATTTTGAGTGCACTTAGTGAAGATTGAAAATAGTTTTTTTTTAAACATGTCTGCAATTGAGAGGTAGAGCAGTCTCAAATAGATCTCCAACCAATCCCTGACAATCTCCAACAAACTTCGACCAGCTTTTGCTAAGCAAAAGAAAAGGCAAGTCGACTAGAGATTTATACAAAACTATACAGGTTATTGCACAAGTCTTTTTTAATTAAAAATGTTTTGTTGTTTGATCATAAATGAAAGGAAAATTATCAGAATTACAGAAGTCCAGAAAAGATTATAATTAAGTTTTTCTTTGATATTAATAAAGAAACGTATATAAATATCTTGATCTTTGTTTGAAATAAAGAATTGTAACAGCAGTTAGAAAAATTTTAAAAGCAAAGATTCTAGTTCAGAAAAACATTTGTCTACTTAGTATTTTGATACTATTTACTACTTAATACTTTGACTGTTTAATATTTAATACTTTGACTGTTTAAGTTTACAGTTAGATTTTGTAAATTGTCCTTTATATGAAAGAAGGCCTTTTTACAAGTTGTTAATCTTCAATAAGAATAATTGAATAATCAAAAGGAAAATATGAAACACATATTTCAGTAAACAAAGCTTAAAAATATTAACAATCTTACTGTATGGTCAAATCTAAAGTAGACATACCTGGTAACTATTGAAAGAGTTCAAAAATAGCCATGTGCCGATGAAAACTTGCACTATTTTGTATATGTCATAAAAGAAAACTCAGTAACACTTTATTGTAGATGCTGACATTATAATTTAGAAAAGATCACATTTGTGCTTCAGAACAAGATGTTATGTATAATTTAGAACCAAAACCACTGAAGAAAATTGTCCAAAGAGAAGTTTTATTAAATTTTGAGTCTACATTTTTTAAGAGATAGAACTGAAGTGAAGTAAATTAGAAAGACTTGATTCTAGCGTGTATAGGAGTGGGGGTGGACCGGTATCGTACGATGTAGAATAATTATATCGCCACCAGGTTTCACCACACGCTAGAGGCCTGGTCGGGACGAGAGATAAGGGAACGGCAAGTGAAATTGTTGATAAACTAGTACAGATTTATATTGAATTTAGAAGGACGTTACAACTCGGTGATGAGAAAAATAGGCATACTCATAAAAAATTAATAACAATTTTAAATTAACCTAAAAATCTTAAATTGCAGTAAATAATGTGCAGATCAATTTGACAAGAATCAGTTTCAGAAGACTAAGAAAATATAAAAAATCTGTGTGAATGTCAAAAATCGCATAATTTGAGCTTAAAGTGCGTCCGCGAGCTGAATGACATGCAAGATCTTACCAAGATTTATTAGGCAAACAACCCTTAAAAACAAGTTTAATAAAACTTCTAACGGTAAACAATTCTGTATTTAAGCTGATAATTATTCATATATATTCATACTACACTCAATTCTTTCGTATTTGTGTGTCGGCCTTAGCGAGTTGCAATGCTAAATTAGTCTGAATAAAACACCAATCATTACACTTGGTACTATCGATTTAATCGTTTTTGTGTCACCTTTGAAAGTTGCTGTTAGCCTATTAATAGCCATTAATTATGTATTAAATAGTAATTCTTATAATAAAGTTTAGTAACTACACATTTATCTGAACAATCGCTTTTAATTTCTAATAATTCGGTTACCAGTAGGCTACTATAATGCTCAAAATAAATGCAGGATTGGTGTTTGTTAGAATTTTTGTTGTTTGATTTAATTTTCATCAGACATAAATTATTAAAAACAAACAAATGTGTATAGGATGTTGTTTGCATGCGCCTATTCCATATTGTATAAGTAAAAAACATATTTGGTTATCATCCTCCTATAAAAAAAGAAGAAAAGAACGTAAAATAAGATACCCCAACCCTCGAATAGTCTAATAGAAGTAATAATATCAATGTCGGAAAATTAGTGGTCAGTAGAGACCTAATAGGAAAGATGACAGATTGGGATCTAACCCAAAACTACATTTAAAAAGTCTAGATATACCCGTTCACTGAATATAGGTAAGTCCCTGATGTTTTTTTTAGCTTAAAAGGATAACATGGATTTGACTATTCTATTTAGAATATGGAAAATCAAATGTATCACACATGCAATTAATTCTTAGCGGAATAATGTGCTACAGAAATTGTATACATTTATAAATTTTAATAACTCGAATATTACCGGTGTACAATCTTGATGTATTGAGATTCAACAAGCATACTTTATTTGTATAGTCTAACTCAAGAAAAGGAGCACCGATTTTTTTGAAACTTTGTACTTAAATTAAAATCAACTCTTCGTTTTTTCTCAAATTAAAATCCATCAATCTTTCTGTTATCTAAATAATTGTCAATGTTCGAACAAAAAAGAGTTGGCAAGATTTAAAATGTATGAAATAAATTAAATTAGAAAGCTGGGTGGGGGAGAATACTATGCACACAGACAGCATGGATTAAAATACAAATTTTAACTAATCTATTTTACAAATATTGATATACACATATGAAAAACAAGTTGGTTTTTTCGCGGATATAGGCTATCCGTTTTGAAGTGATGAGTCAAAAAAGTAGTTGTGGGAATTATGTCCGTCTGTTGTCTCTCTGTTTATGTAAAGTACGATGGATTCAAACTAGTAGAACAATTTTTATCAAATTTGGTATGTGGGGATGTTTTACAGAACTCGTTAGTTTTAATTTAAATACCTCAAATATTGAGGTTAACTCAAAATTTTAACACTTAAATAGAACTTGAGAACTTAAAGTAGAGAAAATGAGTATGAGATTAAGTAGAAAGTCGTATTTTGAATGGTCATAACAAATAAACAAATCTTCTTATCCACTTGGTATTGTAGATAGTGGCAATACGAACATTCTATGAAAATTTCAAAACGATATAATAATATGAATAGGTTCTTAATTTATGACATTGTATATGAAAATACAGGTTAACTTTTAAATAGAACATCGTCATTTTAAATATGGCATAGGGTAAGTTCTAGCCCTTACAGGTTGACTAATTAGGTAAAATTGGAGTTTGCGGTGTCAAAAAAAATTTTTTTTTTATTATGCCAAATAAAATGGGACATGCTTCAAAGTGATATTATGAAAAACACTTAGGTCCATCATATGCTATGTCAGATCTGATAGCTATAAATGACTATATGTTTGTCGTAATAATAACAAGGTACCTAGCCATTATAACAATCCTGACAACTGACCTAATACTATCTATGTTCTAACTTCTTATAGCTCTCTAGGAAAAGAGGTCCTTTTTATCATAAATAAACCATGATATAACCCCCTCTGGGACTTCTACTGCACAACATTACTATCACTCCATATTAGTCTACCAACCCCCAAAATTATATCCAAAACCTTTTAAAAACCTAAAACTGTTTTCTATGTATAAAACACTATTTTGGTAGGGCAATACAATATAAATTCAATGCTTATTAATAAAACAACCCTTTCTCCTAGAGAGCTGATTAAAAAAATAAATTGCTCTACCTCACGTCCTATATAAAGATCAGTATTCAAATTATGCAAAAATCTAAAACAAAAAGAGTGGTTCTTTTTACCAAAATACAAAACCATAAAATTCGCCTCTCTTTTCTAAGGAAGAGTTATTGCGAGAAAACTATAATTTACGGGTCATCATTTTATCTTTGCCACCATTAGTATCTCGTAAACAATCTGTCGAAAAACAGTAAATGAGGAAACTGCATTACTTTTTCCTGGTACAGTATTTAAATATATTTTTGGATATTAATTATAAACAGGCAGCCAGAAGTGAACGCGGGTGTGCAGAAAATTGTTTGCTAGCTCTGAAAGATCCCCCCCTTTTTCAATATGGGTAGGCCTACCAGCTTTATAATTTCTTATGGGGACTGTTTTAGAATTATGTAAAAACATTATAGAATCTTTATTCTAGGTTAGTTTTTGACAAACGTACTCGATTAAGAGTAATATGTGCTTAATGTTTTGAATATTTAACTTCTGATAAATTTTCAAGAGAGGATTTTTCATACTTTCCATTGTTGAATCAAGAAAAATGTAAATAGGCATAGTCTAGGATGCGTAAACACTAATGTAGAACTAGAAAAAGACATTAAAAACCTTAATTTTACTGTTTGTGACTTTTAAATCAATATTTTTGTAAACAGTTATTTTTCAAAATGTCGAACAAATACTTCTTTATTGAAACAGGATTTTTTTTGTTGTTGTTTTTTCAACTAAAACTCGTAACTTATATGTTAAGAGTATTTTATCTTTAATATTTATTTAAACTAAACCCAACCGTTTAGAAGGTATAAACAAAATTTGCCACACGGCTGTTGGTTGTAAAGAGATATATATTAAAAAAAAAAAGATGTTATTTTAAACATTTATGATATAAATACTGTTTTAACGATTTTTTTGCTGACAAAGTATATATAGGCCTATATTGTTGCTGAACATCTTCCGAAACTACGTAATTAGGCTACTTTTTTTATTAAAACATTTTTTGTATTGTCGGATAGAACACAACCCCCCCCCCCCAATCTTTCTCGAGGAGGCATAAAATCTCTCCTGCGAATATAATTCTTTTTCCGTTCCCACACTTAGCTAATTCATATGAACTGATTATTCATCGAAATCTGAAGAATTCTTCCAAGAAGTAATACTTCTTTTGTACTTAATAGTATAACATTTTTAACTTTGTTTTAATAGAATATTTGAATGTCCAATTTCTCTTTAATTTGCCCCACGTTGTGAAGCTATTTTATAACTATTATTTTAAAAATTAGATTGTAAATTTTTCATTGATTTCCGTTAAACATTAATTTTGGCCCTACTTAGTTCAAGCCAATAGTTGAAATTTGGAATAGAGATAAATTTGATTTTTACTTATGAGTAGTTTTCTAAATTCTAAGTCTAAAATTATTAAATGAAAAACTAGAGATTAGGTAACAATATCACTTTAAACAGTTATTTATTAATTATTATAATACAAAATTATATTTGATATATTTTTTGATTAGTCTTTGATCTTTAATAATTACAATTGAAATAAATGTTCATTCAAATGCCTCTAGGCTTAGCTCAGTCTATATAGTAAAATTTAGATTTAGAAATATATTTTAATTGGTTCAATTAATCTCGGGATAGGCACTCGGCTGGGATGATTGTATTATTTTATTTTTAAAAACGCATATATAAATTGTAGTTAAAGTTTATTAAATTTTGAAAAAGGAATTTAAATATTCAAGTTCTTATAATGGTTAATTAATAGTTCTAGGCCTTTAATAAGGTTCCTTTTAAATTGATAAAAAAAAAGAAAAACGTTTAACTGTTATTAGACAGAATATACCAAGTTCTGTATCTGCACTGCTTTTATTCACTGTATTAAAAAAAAAAACACTTATTAATTATAAAAACTTTGGAGGTGGAATTTTTGGCTTCTTGCTATGTCGAATGCTACAATGTTAATAATAATTTTCATATCTAAGCGGGTTTTTGCTTCGTTGCGGAGGGATCTCTTCTCTGCATCGTTTGTTGAAGTGCCGATCGTCTTCCGCTGTTGTATATAGTCCTGGTATTTTATACCTTTTCTGGATATTAGGCAATTTTTGATTATACTGATACACTTTTACATTCATATTGTTTATAATGATTCAATTTATGGGTTAATTAGTTATTATTTAAATGGTTAAATGTTGTTTCTAATCGCGATTACAAACATCAGCTGGGCGTATATTTACTAAGTCATTCGATGGGGGCTTTGGCTTTTTATTTTACCCTAATTTTATTTCTTCTTATTTATTAATTTATAATGCTTAGTCTCAGATGTTATTTGTGCTGTTATAATGCCCTTCAAACTGATTTTTGATGAGGGTACTGAGTCTAAAATCATTTTGTGAAGTACAAATAACATCTTTTCTTTAACTATAAACATGTAACAATGAACTAACTTAAACTTGGTAATAATAAAATGACTTAAAACTAATAACAATTCTTTCATCTAACATGGTTAATAATATCATTTTAATTCACTTTTATGGCTGTTGATCGGGGTGGGGACTTATATGTAGTTCTTAAGATTATAGTTTTTTTATAAGGAACATTGTCTTGATGTAGGGTCTTCACTGGGTTTCATATACACTGGGACATTGGGGTAGGTTCTTCATGATTTGTAGTTTGTACTTTGCACTTGGTGGGATGGGGTTGGGACTTATGTATAGTTCAATAAGATTGTAGTCTTTTGGTTGGGGCACACACATATAAAATTGTTTTCACTTCACTTGGGCTATATTGTTTCTTGGTTTGGGGTTTTATAATACATGGGAATTATTTGGAGTTTCTTCAATACATTAAGCAACATTTATCATGTTTAATATATGTTGGGTGGCTGTTATGTTATGGTTTGTGCATAGGTATATTTATATTTCGTCGTCTTTCTGTTCGGGTATAGGTTGATGATATGGCTTTAATAATGATATGTGGTAGGGACCATAAATTTTCTGGTGATCGTCGACTAAGGTGTAGGTGGATTTTCCAATTCTTTTATGTATTTTCAACGGTCCGACATAGATGGTAAAGAGTTTGGCAGTTTCTCCGTAGCCTAAGCTTGATTGTGGGAACGATTTTAGTAATACTAATTCATCCTCCTTAAAAGTTGTTATTTTGTGGGATGAGTTGAATTTTGCAGCACGTTTGTCTTGGATATTTCGAATTTTGGTTTTAGTTATTTCTAATTTTTGCTGAAGGGGAATCTGTTTTTTAAAAGGGCTTTGGATTACTTCTGTCCAAAATCGTTTGTCGGTTATGTTTAGCTGTAGTTCGTATGGGGTAAAGCTGGTCGTCTCATGTCGGACTTCATTTAGGAAATCGTTTATAGTTGGTATGTAGCTTGACCAATTCTTGTGGTTGTTAGAGCAATATGTCCTTAAACAACGTTTGATCTCTCTGATTGGACGCTCTGCCATGTTGGACATCGGATGGTGGACTGGGTTTAAGATATGTTTGATATTGTTTTCTCTTAATTTGTTGGTCCATATGTTGCTCTTGAATTGGGTTCCATGATCTGACAAAATTTTGATTGGTTTTCCGCAAGTTGGTATGTAATCATTAAACATTCTGTCTGTTATGGATTGGGATGTGGCTCTTTTTAGGTTATATAAGTAATTTGACAAATTTCGTGAAGGTGTCCAGAATTATAAAGATATATTGCACGCCTCCTTTGCTTCTCGGGAGCGGTCCTATTAAATCTGTGGCTAGTAGGTCGCCTTTTCTGCTGCTTTTGACTCCACTGGTTTCGCCGTATAAGGGATGGTTATTGTACTTGCATTTCTGGCATGTGTCGCGGGTAATTAGTAATTTTTTAATACATCTGGCCATATCCTTAAATATAAAATCTTCCTGAAGTATGGTTAGGCATTTTTTCGCACCGCAGTGTAAGTAATACTGGTGGCATTCCCAAATTAAATTATTTATCAGTTTTCTTGGTACTACGATTAACCATGACTCGTTGTGTTTTTGATATAGGGTATCGTTGTGTATCTTGAATCGTTGATTTTGCGTGCTTTTTTCATCTTTGTTATAATTTTGTGCTTTTAAATAATTTTGTTTTAGGTCTAAATCGTTTCGTTGTAGTTGGGGGAGGTTCTTAAGATTTTCTAAAAGTTCGAAATTATATTGTCTGTTTAGATTTGCCACTATTAGTTCTGAGGGGTTATTTATGGGACTCTCTATGTTTTCGTCTGTTCTTATTCTGCTGAGGAGATCAGCTAAAGTATTGTCTGCTCCTTTGCAATGTACAATTTCGAAATGGTAATCTTGTAAGGCAAGGATCCACCGTGTTAGTCTTGCGTTTAATAATTTGCATGTTTTCAAAAAGGTTAACGCTTTGTGATCTGTGATGACTGTAAGTTTTGCGTTCAGAATGTAGTGTCGTACCTTTTGTATACAGTATACTACTGCCAATAGTTCCTTTTCTGTAGTAGTGTACTTGAGTTCGCATTTCTTTAGAGTCTTGGATATAAATAGTATAGCCCTTTTATTGTTGTCCTTATCAATTTGGAATAAATGTCCTCCTATGGCAAAATCGGAGCTGTCGGTCTGTAGGTAGTACGGTTGGTCGGGTATGGGATGGCTTAAGACGTTGGTTTGTAAAAATAATTTTTTAATCTCTTGAAAGGTTTGTTCTTCCTTATGGGTCCAGTTAAATTTCACCTTTTTGGATGTTAATTGCATCAAGGGTTGCACTGTTTTTGCATATTTGTCAACAAATTTATTGTAATAATTGATGCCCCCTAGGAAGCGTTTTAGTTCTTTCCTAGTGGTTGGGAGGGAAAATTTTGGAAACACTTTATTTTTTCTAAGTCTGGTTCTAAACCTGTTGTCGTCAAATAATACCCTAGGAACGGCACTTTGTCCCTACAAAAGATGGATTTGGACAAGTTGACGGTCATGTTTGCATCCTTTAGTTTTTCGAAAACCTTTTCTAAGTGTTGGAGGTGTGCCTGTATCGAGGAGGGTATTGGTGTTAATTCCATTTAGTTTCATGTTGATGACCGGACATTTGTAAATTGTAGGTGGCTCGTTGTTTCCGTCGTCTTCTTCTTGTAGGAGGAATTCTCCATTACAATATAAATTCGATATAATAACTTCGTCTTTGTGCTGCTGTCCTTCTTCGGTTTCTGGCCTATTTCCGATTTTATGTTTAATTTCTTGCACTGGAGTGGTTGGTGGATTGCTGAAGTCCCCTTCTTCTTCAGAATCACACGTGTAGCCATAGACTTCATTTTGTTTTTGACCTAAACTAGTGCGTTGGCATTTAACGCGGTCTGATTAGGGTCGATTAGGTTCAGAAGCAGGTTTGGTTATTGTGGGTGGCCTGGTAGTGGTGGCGATCATCTGGCAGACCTTTTGTTGTTCCCTTGTTGGATATACTGTTTCTAGCTGCTGTTGGTATGCTGGTCGGCTTTGTTGATGGAAGTTTGTTGGTATAGGACCTGGTTGTCTGTCGTAAGTAATCCTAGGTGTGTATCTGGTGTTGTTGTACATGTGTTGTCCATTGTGGTATGCAGGTCTTTGGGTTGGCTGTTCTCCAGCTTGGTTTCGGTAAGGGCGGTTTCTGTAATTTTGAGTGGTGTCGTTCTGCAGTGTATTCCGGTAGGATGGGCCTCGGTTGCTGTATTGATTGTTGTTGTTGCGTTGGAATAATTGGTGTTGTCGAGCTGTCGTTGTAGTGCTTGCTCCTTCTCTGGGATTGGCGGTGTTTCTGCGGCGTATCTCAGCGTTTGCTTCCTCGGTATCTTCCCGCTGTAACAAGTCTGCGAATTCCTTTATTGAGGTTATGTTTTGCACTCGTTGGGCATCCTGAATCCTTCTATAAGTGTTCCACAAGCGTCGCTATAATATCATCCTCTGGAGGCTGGGGAATCATAGACTTCATAGTTAAGACTCGTTCGATAAAATATTCACTTCTAGTGAGTTTGCCTCCTGGTCGGTATTGTTAGTACTCGAGTTTCTGTCGTGATCCTTTTTGGATGTCCCTGTTCCAGAACTTAGCAAGGAATTCGTCGCTAAACTGCTGGAAATTTGAAATGCCGTTCTTTATCAGCTGCCACCATCGGCTCGCACTTCCCTCTAGGCTGTTCTCAATAATATCGAAGAGGCAGTCCTGTTGATCGCCGGGCTGTCCTATTTTCCGGGTTGTTAAGCGTTCGTAGTATCTGCTTAACCTGTATAAATAATCATTCGGGTTTGATTGTCTTCCATTGAATTTAGGTAATATGGGGTTAATTGAATTGCTAATATCGTGTCCGGTAGCTCCACAGGTTACAGTTATTGGTGGTAGGCTGTTATTATTATTGTTATTTTTAGGGATTTCTGCTATTAAATTTTGTACTTCTTGGATTACGTTATTTTTGTTGGCCTCGATTCTTTGATTTATCAAAATTTCCTGTCTGGTTAGAGATTCGTCTAAAAGTTGGCTATTGATAGTGGTGTCTAATTTAGTTTCCAATTCATTTATTTTCTGGCTATTATTGTGGATAGTTTGCTTAATATCGACCAGTTTTTTAGTAAATTTGTTTTCGACATGGCTGATTTGTATGGCTATACCTTCTTTTAGTCGTTCAATTTCGGATTGAACCTCTTGAAAATTTTGTTTTAAGTTTTGTTGAATTTCGGTTTGAGCTAATTTTAATTTCTCTTCTAAATTTTGATTAGTTTTGATTTGGTTTACATTTAATTTTTCTTCTAATTGTTGGCCTAAACTTAGTTGCATTTTGTCTATCAAAGAAGTTATTTGTTCTAATAGGTTAGGGGTGGTAGTGCTTTGTGTTTCCATTTGTAGGTGGTGGTCTATATTTGTAGGGTCTACACTAATTTCGGTTTCCCTATCTATCGGCTCAGTTGTCTCAATGGGGTTTGGTTGTCTAAGGATGGCTAATTGACTTTCCCTAGCCTTCTCGGTTTGTGTAATGTTAGGCCTTAAGTTATAGATTTGTTGTTCTTCTTCAGAAGGATTCATTTTGTTTAAAATTGTAGGTAAGTATCAGTTATTATAGTTATTAGAAGGCTAATATTACAAGTAGGCCTATAGCTTATTTGAAATTAGGTTAATCTAACAAACATAAATTTAGATCCTTAAAATTAAAATATATCACTTATAAATCTAGACTTTGATTGAGCCTAACTTAAATATATAATTAGGTTAACTAAGTTTTTCGGTTAATATGCTAGTTAGTGCCAAGCTGATATGTGTAATTTCATAATACAATCATGCCAATCACGTTGCACGCCATATTTATAACATTTTTAACTTTGTTTTAATAGAATATTTGAATGTCCAATTTCTCTTTAATTTGCCCCACGTTGTGAAGCTATTTTATAACTATTATTTTAAAAATTAGATTGTAAATTTTTCATTGATTTCCGTTAAACATTAATATTGGCCCTACTTAGTTCAAGCCAATAGTTGAAATTTGTAATAGAGATAAATTTGATTTTTACTTATGAGTAGTTTTCTAAATTCTAAGTCTAAAATTATTAAATGAAAAACTAGAGATTAGGTAACAATATCACTTTAAACAGTTATTTATTAATTATTATAATACAAAATTATATTTGATATATTTTTTGATTAGTCTTTGATCTTTAATAATTACAATTGAAATAAATGTTCATTCAAATGCCTCTAGGCTTAGCTCAGTCTATATAGTAAAATTTAGATTTAGAAATATATTTTAATTGGTTCAATTAATCTCGGGATAGGCACTCGGCTGGGATGATTGTATTATTTTATTTTTAAAAACGCATATATAAATTGTAGTTAAAGTTTATTAAATTTTGAAAAAGGAATTTAAATATTCAAGTTCTTATAATGGTTAATTAATAGTTCTAGGCCTTTAATAAGGTTCCTTTTAAATTGATAAAAAAAAGAAAAACGTTTAACTGTTATTAGACAGAATATACCAAGTTCTGTATCTGCACTGCTTTTATTCACTGTAGACTATTAAAAAAAAAAAAACACTTATTAATTATAAAAACTTTGGAGGTGGAATTTTTGGCTTCTTGCTATGTCGAATGCTACAATGTTAATAATAATTTTCATATCTAAGCGGGTTTTTGCTTCGTTGCGGAGGGATCTCTTCTCTGCATCGTTTGTTGAAGTGCCGATCGTCTTCCGCTGTTGTATATAGTCCTGGTATTTTATACCTTTTCTGGATATTAGGCAATTTTTGATTATACTGATACACTTTTACATTCATATTGTTTATAATGATTCAATTTATGGGTTAATTAGTTATTATTTAAATGGTTAAATGTTGTTTCTAATCGCGATTACAAATATCAGCTGGGCGTATATTTACTAAGTCATTCGATGGGGGCTTTGGCTTTTTATTTTACCCTAATTTTATTTCTTCTTATTTATTAATTTATAATGCTTAGTCTCAGATGTTATTTGTGCTGTTATAATAGTTTATTTTATTTATTTTTCTGTTTTGATTGATTTATATTCATGGTATACTTAATAATTTTACACAAGACAGAATTGAACTGTTACCGTAATAAAACTGTACAATAAGAGTACAACATTAAAACAAATTTATTTTAACCAAACATTTCATTTTGTTTGTCGTAAAATCTGACACAAATTTAGTCATTGTAATATTTAATTAGTTCAAGGTAATAGGCCTATTTGGTAGTTTTTATTGGCAATAGATTTATTAATTATTATTAAAAATAATCATAATTCCATAATATTTTGGTTTATGAAAATCTTTGGTCTTATCCAATAATTATCAAGGAATTATTTATTTATTTGTTGATCGATATCTCGGTTATCCTATGACCTACAGACAAAATAAAAGTAGTATACTCTTTGTCGTTAAAAAATAAAACTTTTTTTGTCTCATGTAACTTTTTTGTAATGTTAATATATATATATAAATATATTAAGGAATAAAATATATATAAATCAATGTATGTATTTCAGAAGTTTTCATAATCATTTATCATATTATATGAGTACATTTAACCCTTTGGCGAGTAAGCACGGATATTTCCGTGCTATGACACAGGCATTATAGGAGTATGGCAATTACGCTAAAATATACCATAAAGAGTGGGAAAAAATTTTTTACTTTTGAACAAAAGACATTATATTTGATTAAAACTACAAGAAAACATATACAAAAAATTGAAATTATGATTATTTATAGTTATTTACATATATTAAACATACATATTTCGGTTAAGCGGTGTGCTTGTAACATGAACTATATGAACATTTAATTTGAATTTGATCATTGTGAATACCTGTAACATAATTTATAAAAAAATTATGAGACTAATGTTTATAATTTTTCATGTTATTCACTGTAGCCTATATATTTCAGAGAAAGTTAAGCAAAACGGCTTGACTAGATTTTGTATGTTTCAAATATGAATTGAACTTCTTAATAAATGTTTGTTTTATTTCAGAGGTTCTTAGATCATTTATTGTATCTTAGTACATTTTCCCGTGATTCACGACCCAAGATAAAAAGAGTAGAATCAACAAGTATTTGTGCTTTTCTCACAAAATGGTGTCCTATAACATCAGTAAATTCATCCCAAGGAAAAAATTTAAAAAAATTAAATACAATAATAAAACATAAGACTTGAGAAATTATTACCATCTTTTTTAGCAAATTTTTATATTATTACACAACTAATAGAACAAGATTCCTGTAAATGACAAACATATTTTATATTAAAAGTATACATAATGTACAAATTTCAAATAAAAGTTCATTAAGTAACTTTTCCTATTTATTTCATTAATAGAAAATTTCTCACACTATTTATGACATTCCATCTGAAAGTTAATTTTTTTTCAAACTCTTTGGAATAATAGTTTTCATATTTAAGTTATTATAACTATGTTTTCTTTACAAAAGTCCATTTATTTTACTTTACATGACATTTTATTTATTTAATTTATAAAGCTATTAGATTAAGCTTCTTAAAGTAAAAAGTTCAATTTTCTTAATTGTTTATGTTATACTAATTATAGAACTCAATTTTACACTCATATCAATTATGTAATTTTCACTGATTTTACTTCAACACGTATACCAAAACATGATTTTTTTAACACTAACCGAAACATAAGGTCATTTCGACCGTTTTGGTTTATTCTTCTGGTTTTATTGTTTTCTCTTTGTTTATGCTCTAACATTGTATAGTTAAGCATATAGGGGTAATATAATAAAGTTTACGCATTTTGAAAGACAAATAAATTTTTATTTGACACAAAAAACAAACTATACTACTATTGAAAAAATGGAAACTGCATTATTTTTTATATGAAAACATGTATACCCTAGGACTAAAAGAAGATATTTAAAATGTAGAAAATATACTGTAGTAGAGACACATAAGTATTTACTTTTATATAATGTTGTACAAGTTTACCAATGAAGTAAACCAATTGTCTGCAGTTACATTACAGTTACTACCTTCAATCACTTTACACAATCTTGTAAGAGACTGAACAGGGATTGGCATCTCTTTTTCCTTTTCAGACAATCCCACACCATCACTATTTTTACCAGTGTAAATGTATGCATTTACAAGGTAAGATGTTTTTGAGTCTGTAAGACACATCACTTTAATTCCTTTTTTTTTTTTTTTGCTTCTTTGGCACGTACATTTGAAATTCACAACGCCCTCTAAAGGGAAAAAGCATCTCATCAACCTTGACAAACTCAGATGTGCTATAAGCTTCCTGACTGTTGGAAATAATTCTGTAAACATTTCAGAAAAAGCAGCAGCTTTATCATTCTGCTTTCTCTGAGCACGGGTCTGTGTGTCATCGAACCGTAAAGTTGCAATCAGGATTTCATAGTGCTCGCCGCCGAACCCCGAGTATACATCGGGCCGCGCTAAATAATTCTATACGATCGCGATATCGGCCTATAATCGGCCAAGGTGATGGAAATAATTCAATTAGTGACATTTTGAGAGAAAATGTGAATTGAACCGATTTTTGATTCTGAGGGCGAAATCGGTGAAAATAACGATCCAGACTTTTTAGTGACAACCTTAGGCCTGTTAGTGCTGTGTAGCTATTATTGTTTGTGTGTGTATTTTACCCTTTTTCAAGACTAAGGAGTGTTTACTGTAAGCAAAATATGTATTTAAATGTACATATATATATTTAAAAGGGTAATTTCTTTGGGTTTAAAATAATATATAATAAGTCATATATAATAAATATAACAAATACCACAATTTTTTAAAAACATGTCCAAAACCCACAGGCACAGTAAGAAAGCAGCGCGTTAGAGAGTTAGTCTTCAAAGTGAGTTAAATGTTAAAAAAACTATTTTTCAGTACTGAATTAAGAGATGGGCATTGATCGTTCCTATGGAAGATCAAACAATCAGCTTATTATGGAGTTCATGTGTTCTTGATCCAGAACTACTCTCCTCAGAGACCCTTATCCCTAGTAGTCCCTATTTTTTGATATCTAGGATTATGCATGTTCCCACTACACACTTTCCTTCTATCGGTTTTCTTATTGGTTATTACTTGCACTCTGATTTCTGACAAAACTATTTCCAATCATTTTAAATAATATAATTTATTTCTTTCTTAATTTTATTAGACATACCAAAGTACTTAATATTATTAAAACTATCACAATTATGAAATCTTAAACTAACATCTCTTATAAGTGTTCTGGTTGTTTCTAAATCACACATACATAGTCCTGTAAGCTTAACAACTCTGAAAACTCGTCTGTCTGTCTTCATTCAACTTCTGTAATATACTTTTTATTGTCCTTGAACGCAAATAATCCATGCAAGAAAATCTTTTACAATTTCATTAAGTTTATTGATTAATCAAGTTACTTTCAACTATTCCATTTCTCCCAATCAAATATAACTAGAGATATAGATCTCAGAATTTAGAACGTTACGGTACCTCCTAAATGTAGTACATGATTTGAGTATCAAACCATTTAGTGTATCTATAAAAAAACTTTCAACAATTTTGTATAACAATCCAAACCTCATTTGTTTTTTATCAAACAGTTTCCAAAACAAAAATACTTTCCCTCTAAATTCTATTTAGAGACCATCAAATTTCATGGTAAGAGTGTTTGCTACCCCTCTTTCTTGATTGATTTTACCCTTTAGCTTATTGAGACTCTTACAATATTCAAAACTTTACAATTATTACGTATACTTACTAGCGAGTCTGAGGTGTTTTGTTTCCTCCACTCTTGGTAAAACATTTAAAAAAGTAGTGACATTACATTACCCAATTTTATAATTTCTTTCTTAAAAATCAAAAAAAAAACATGTCATTTGTTGTGTCCAAGTAAACATAATGACCCTGGTATTAATCTATCAGATTGAATGCAATTAAGAAAAGGTAGTGATTCAAAGAAAATTATTTAATTATTCATTTAATTAATAAAGTGTAAATTTTTCACAATGTTTAACCTTAAGTGATCTCACTTAATAATGACATTTCTTTAATCTGAACTATTATAAGTTCATGACATACTAATTCTTTTTAATGACTTGCCATCACTCCAAAATAAACACATCATACTATAGAAATTTCTTAAACAATCTAATTGATTTTGAAGTCCTTAATATACACAATCAATCCTTAAGGACTCTCTTAATCATTAATAAATTTGAAGTACAAAAAGCAGAAGTTATTTCAAAATTCCAACATAACATCCAATTTTCTAACCTAATCTTATCAACTAAGCATTATCAAAGCATAAATGAAATAACCATGAATATTATTTATTTTTGTCGAAAGTGACCTGGCTCAGTATTTGGTCTAAGTCCTTAAACTATTTCTTTTACTTATTATTAATTCAGATTATCATAATATAATAATATTACTTTATCCAGTAACATACTTCTGAATTTAAAGGGACCTCTAAAGAAATTCAAAATGATCTTTTAGAGTGTATGCTTTGTGTTTGTCAACAAAACATACTGCAGGAAATTCGTAGTGCTGACTATGTGTTCGTAATTGCAGTCAAAACTACTGATGTTTCAATAAAAGCCCAAATGATTGTGGTTTTCTGTTATGCTATTAAGAGAGGTCTTCCAGTGGAATGCTTTTTGGACATTTCTCAATCCTTCAAACGCAAATGCAGGAACTCTGTCTGCTTGCATTAAAACAGTTCTAATTGATGAGATTGGTCAAAATAAGAAAAAAATAATTTACCAGAGTTATGATGATACTAATACCATGAGCCGTCACCATTCAGTTGTTCAAACACGAGTGAAAGTGGAGTACATAAATGCACACTTTGTGCACTGTTATATGCATCAAGTTAACCTAATTAAGTCACAAGCTGTAAATCAAAACAGAGAAGTAAGAATTTTTGCCAACCTACAAAAAGTAACCCATTTTTTTAGTCATTCCTCTCAAAGAACTGATGCATTAGAGGAAATTGTGAATTAGAGGCTCCCTTTTGGTTTATTTACTAGGTGGAATTATAATTCCAGATCCGTTCTTACTTTTTTAATGTTCATTGTTTGGTGTCCAAGTCACTTTGTATAATATAATGAGTAATAAATTATTTTATATTACCTTATAGATCCGTCATGTGACTTTGATTATGTCTTTATTACGATATCCTCAATGAAAAACTGTCCTTCCAATCAAATGCATTATATGAGATGGCAATGAGTTACAGATAAACTGATATGATCAACCAATAGTCAGATAACCTTGGCCTCACCGTAATGCCAGTAGTTCGCGAACCATGAAACCGTGCGCATGTTAAAAAAAAAAAAAAATTTAAATCAATGTATATGTGTATTTATTTAATTGTGTGTATAGTGTCAATGTGTTTGTGATATTAATGTTTTAACGACCTCTACGGAGTGAAAATACTGAAGATGGAGATACGTCTCCGAAACGCGTCTTTGTATTAAAGACATAATCAAAGTCACATGACGGATCTATAAGGTAATATAAAATAATTTATTACTCATTATATCAGTTCTTACTGTTTATGAAAATTTGGAAGGCTTAATTTTGTGCTTAGAAAAAGTTGAAGAAAGCAGTGCTCAAGATGCAACAATTATTCAAGCACAAGGTTCAAGGTTAAAGCTAATGCAGCCACAGTATGTGTTTAGGCTCTTTTTTTGCTAAAGTTATGCCTCATGTCATGCTTTTGTATGATTCATTTCAAAAAGAAATATAGATGCAGTTTGGGCAATACAAGCCATTTTTTTGTTTAAAGGGGAAATAGAAAAAAAATTGAAATAGTGTAGATGATATCCAAGTAGAACAGCAGATCTCACCTAAAAGAGCTCATTTAAATGAAAATCCATGTTCAACGAGAAATGTAGCAGCTAAAGAAATCTGTGACACCATCGTCATACAAGTAAAAGAGAGGTTTGAATGCAAATCTAATAGCAGCAAACCTGTTTGACAATATAAATATTGCCACATTTTTAACAAGAAGTTCCAGAAAAGGTCTTGGAAACTATTGTACATCATTTATGTTTCTTGAGAAGGACAAACTAAATACAGAGCTTCAAATTATCTACGGAAGGGAAGATTTTAAAAGATAGTAAAGATAGTTACTCACTTACTTAGATTCCTGCTTGAAAACAATTTAGATGAGTGTTTTGGTGAAACTGTGAATTTGTTAAAAGTTTTAATTACTACTCCAATGACTACAGTAGAAGCCGAATGCTGCTTTTCCTGTCTAAAAAGGGTGGAACCTTTCTAAGAAGTACTATGGACAAATATCGTCTCTCCGCATTGACAATGATGTCATTAGAATAAGAAATGACAAGAAGAATAGAAGAATTCAATGAACGAGTAATTGAAAGATTCGCAACAAAGAAAAATGGACTTTTTGTACAAAAATGTGACAATTGCAGGAGTGTGTAACAATATTATAATAAAATACGACTCTAGTTGTGTAATGTTTTTATCTAGTTAAGTTGGGCGCCATTTGTAATGCTTTGATTACAAAAAATATAAATAAAAATTAAAAAATTTATAACTCTAAGAGTGAATACTAATTTCTCATGGGTCGTTAATTCTTTAGAAAAAGTGTACTAAATAGAATATTGGATAACAATATAGAAGTCTTTTTTTATTCTGAAATGCAGATAATTTTATTTAAACAACATATTATAGCAAGAAAACATATATGAACAAAATACCTGTAACAATTGTTACCTGTAAAATATCCTACATATATATTTATTATTTAAAAAATAATTTTTTTTTAAAAGAATTTAATTTTATTAAATTTTGGTTGCAACCTAATTATTGAAATAAAATAAATAATGTTTTGAAAAATTAATATACTTTTAAATTTTATAAAAATATCATTTATTTATGAATTCATGTTAAAAATGTTCAACTAAAAAATTTTATCTAGAAAAAATCTTTTATGTTTAAAGATTTTAATATTACATTAAAAATAACATTTTATGTCTTTTATAAAGAGACATCAGACAAAATTACAAATACAAAATTTAAATTTCAACAAAATTATAAGTTGTACAATTATATTTTATTTTACATAAATACTGTAATAGTTTATACATGCTTTACCAGACACGTGTATTTCATTGAAATAAACTTTTCACTAAAAAAACACAACTTTTCCTCATTGGAGTCATATGACATTGTTACATCAAAATCACTTCTATTGTTTTTCAGAGTTAATATTTTAAGTTCACGTTTTCTCTTGTGAGAACACATCAATTGTTCACATTATTATTACTACAAATTAAAACGTTCAAATTGTTTTATTTTACATTAAACATCAAAAACTTAGTCTTTCATACGTATTTTCCGGGTAACTTACATTTGCTGAATGTGTAACAGTAATAAGTCAAATATTTTCACTTCAAACGTGATCAAATCTTTATCACTTACATTATAACTAAAACAGTTCATTTTTATTGTAGAAAACACTTTTAATATACATTGTCTTTGTTCAAAATCGAACATGATTACATAAGATACAATCTTGTTGAGCACTGTGGTGAAATTCACAATAATAATTTGAATTTGCCCCTAACCACAATCACTGGTTAGGGGCAAATTCAAATTATGATTACATAAGCTACACACTATCGCTTTAAAAGTTCTATTCAGTCTAAATGTTCGTTTTTTAGATTCAAACGTAACTGAATTGTTACCACATAACATTTTTTACCAAAACAATTCATTATTATTGAAGAAAACACTTTTCTTTGTCCGAGACTGGACACGTCTGTCCGAGCGACGTGCTCTCGCTTCGAGAATTCTATCCAGACTAAACTAACAGCAGTTGGGCGGTAAAAATCCCCAATCTTTCTCTTTGTATGCACAATGTTTGTACTGCACTTTTTTAGTTACAAAGTTTATAATCATTTTAATTATTAAAATACATACAAAAATTTCTCTGATCATTTAGTATCAATTATTCTATTTACTTTTTTAATCTTTTATTAACTTTACTCAAAAATAAAAACAAAATACGTTTTCTGCTTGATTCATCAAGTCTAGACGTATACCCCACTTTCATCTAAGATCAAAGAAATAAAAATGTACACTATTACAAGTTGGAAATGTGTGAGTATTATTTGCAGTGGTTATAAATATTGTAATATTTGACTTTGGCTCAGCTACTTGTCTGCATTGTAAGTATAATTTAATTGAGTCTAAAGTGTGTGTATGGTTTTTGCTAATTTGTAGTACCAAAATGGTTTAAAAACGCTAATTTGAGGTTAAATTTTTGAAACTTTTCCCAGGACTCCCCAGTAGTCGTGAATCCCCAGTACTTTTACTCATGAGCCGCCACTGATATTTTAAAATCAATACTTAATGTCTGCTTAACACAGACTAGAGAGGGTCAAAGAATGTTAATAAATTATACTGGGATGCAAGAAGACTGATGGATTTGGAAATGTCCAAATGAGAGAAATAATATTTTGTTTTGTTCTAAAAATATTAGCTTGATTGGAAATGAGATTAAGATCAAAGTCATAGTCATTTATGTTTGGATTTATCATGCGAAAGTATTGAACTTTTGAAGTCATAATAATTGAGTTAAGAACCATAATATATGTTACGCTGAACAAATTGTAAATCTACTTACTCTTAGCTATATTGCCAACTAATTATTTATTTTTCTTTCAAATAAATGTATATTTTTAACATTGATAATAAATTACCACCCACACATCAGCTAGATTACTTAGCTTAATTATTTTTCTTGACTGCACTATTGTCTATTGCCACTATTTATATTTAGGAACTATATTCACATATTAATTCGTTATTTTTGGTACTACTTAATATAATTATATTTATTTATGACTTGTGAATATTCTATGTCACTTTTCTCTTCATAAATATAAAATTTTGATTTGGAGACGGGAATCATTTATTACATCTTAAGAATTTGAACTCTACTAATAAAGTAATGCAATATAACAACACATTCCAGGAAATACATTAAGATTTTTAGTTAGATATCTTAGTAGTGTCAACAAATATTTATTTCGATGTTGTTTGTTGTTAAGTTCATAAAAGTATGGTTATTTGTTTTTAAAAATAAATTTAAAAAAGTAATGTATCCTTTTTTACTCTGTATGGTTTTTCATCTAGCCATGTCTAGTAATCTTGTAGACATGAATGATACAATGTATTATAAGGCGAGCATGGATTTTCCAGGTTATGAACAACCTGAAATAGATAAAAAAATACAAGAAAAACTTTTGGCCACCTGTCAGATTATTAAAGAGTTAGATAAAAATATTACTTACATAATGACTAATGGCACCAAAGGGGATGGTGATCAGTTGCTCAATAAACTAAATTCTTATAATGAAGAAATACAACTACTCCTGAATAGCGCCAAGAAACATAAACTCCCAACACTGTGCGCAGCAGAAGATATTCTGGAAAAAGGAGGGCCAAAATTTATGGATATTGAGGTAGACAAACAATTACTTAAACAACATTTGAACTGGACCGATAGTGAATATCAAAAGTTTGTTGACCTACAAAAAGTAACTTTTAGAACCTGGAGTATTTTGTTTGGCATAAACAATAACTTTCCCTAAGCATAATTATTATTTGATGATTCAATTAAACAGGTTTAGTGAAACTATTTATAATTTTATGTAATCATTTATATTTTTATATTTTTAATCGTATGTTGTACAATTCTAGTATTTAAAAAAAAAGATATTATTACTATAGTTGAATAATATTGTTAATTATTTAAATGAACTGGATTGGAATAGTTGGTTACTTTTAAGATTTATGCATTTCGTACTTATTTAACTTTTTAATATTATTTGTATCACAAGAAAGAAAAACACAAAAGAATATAAAACATGTCTCAACTTTGGAATCTGTAGTATTGCTAAATTAATTTATTGTAGGCTTAAGGTTTTTAAAAAATACTTTGTATTTGATTTTATGATGTATATATACTACATCGTTTTCTGTAAATGGCATTGTAGGCTTGCCAATATAGATTACAACATTATAAAAGAGTCAACATTTATGAATAGTTTAATATTTTCATAAATAAATATGACCTAATTGATAATGGAATGAGTAAAATTATTCATATCACTTAATTAACAAAATTATTAAAATACCTCGGAATAACCTACTGTTTTTTTTTTTTTTTTTTTTTTTTTTTAAATTATTAAACTCATTTAGATGTTTATCAGACTGTATATAAATAAACTCTTTTTCAATATTTGATTAGTTACTTTAGATATTTATTATTGAAATTATGAATTAAAATTTAGTTTTACATTCTATAACTATTTATATTTTTGTTTAATTTACTTTCTGTGCAACCTATTCTAATAATTTTATTGTTTAAGTATCTCTATTTTTTTTTAATTGAAACTTTTGTATCTATAATCATTTTCTTTATTTATCTGAAATACTCTTTATATTATACACATTTAATTCTAATTCAGTTTTATAACGCATTCCAGCAAAAGCATTAAGATTGCCCTTATGATTTCTGTATGGTGTAATGAATCATAGATTAAATTTATTCAGTTTTATTCAAAATTGTATTAAATTTGATTCAATTATTTTAAAAAGTACATTTATTTAATAAATGTATAAGTCTATACAACTGTATTTACTGTTAAGGGTTGTGATTCAAGCCTTATCTCATAGCCAGGAGGGTTGGAATGATTTTCCAGGTCGTGTTATAACAGATCCTAATAAAGATTTAAAACAAGATCTGTTTAAAATTTCTGCACATATCAGACAGTTGGATTATGAGCTAACAGTGATGTTAACTAACTATACTATAGGTGATGGTGTACAATTATTGGATAAACTAAATATTTATAATAAGGCAGCTCAAAAGTTGCTCGATTACCTTAAGACTCACAAGCTTGCAACTTTGTGTGTTGCAGAAGATATTTTAGATAAAGGAGGGCCTGATTTTATGGATTTAGATCTTGACAGAGAAAAATTGCAAACAAAAATGAACTGCACAGATAGTAATTTAAAACAAATTTATTCTCTTCAAGAAGATACAATTAAAATTTGGAGTGGCTTGTTTAATATATGTAATGATATAGGCTAGTGTAACAAATAAATATTATTAAAAAAAAGTAGCATCAAATGTTGTACATACCTTAAAACTATGAATGTGCTTAACCTATAATTTTAGAAAATAATAGAAGTTTAATTATTATTGTAAAAAAGAATAATAATGTAATAAAATAATTATGATAATCATTACCCGGTTCTGTTACTTAAATGAATCACGTTAGATTTTTTGACAGTCTAGTATCTTTTTCCTCTTGAGGAGAATTGTAATGGATAAAACATGTGTGATTTGTATTCAAATATCAGTATTATCAGTATATCAGAAGAATTAGTATTATTTATATATTAAAAAAGGAAGTTGGAATTTTAATGAAAGCACAGGTACACAAAAATTTAAAATGTAGAGGTAACTATTTACAAAAAAAGAAACCCAGGAATAGTGGAAGTCACCCAGCCAAGTAATTTCTAACAATTTACTAATTATGCATGGAGCTTGTTCATCTTTTATTGTTGGAGTTATTGTGGTCCAGAACTGTGACCTTCTGTGGTAGATCCTTTTCCAGAAGAACTGGATATGCTAATGCACTCTGGCAGCATTCCCTCTTTCTGTTTGCTTATTGATTTACTCTGTTTTCCCTTCAGCATTATATTATATACAAACGAGTCATTTGTAACAAGTTCAATGATTTTATGCTAAGAAATTTCTTAACTTGTTGTGTTATAATGATAGGTTTAAATATTTTTTAAAAAATTCTGGTTGCTATTGATGGAATTTAGTATATTTCCACTGTTTAACTGAAATATAGCATAATTCTATATCCTAAATCCTAACACTAGCTTTTCTTTCTACTTTCCATATACTTTTATTCATTTTATACTAGTCCTTTTAATGTATGACATATATAAAAAGTTCAGATGTTTTTTTTATGATTATTGAAATATGAGCTATTTTCCAATCTTCTAGTTATATACCACGGGCAGTAATATACCATGAGAAAAAGTCACTTTATATCTTCTACACCAATTCTATACTAAGCTGAATGTGGGGATGTGGATAATTATACCTCATTGACTAAAGTGTTTCCATTTCTTTGTATCCTTCAGTAGCTACTGTAAGTTATAATCTCTTTTAATATTCCATTTAATTGTTGAGAGATATTGTATTTAATATATGCTCCTTCCCAACATTATTAAAAAATCTCCAAATTTTCACACTTAACTTATCACCAATCAATTTTTATGTAGCCTTGTTTACAATTTTTGTTTTCACGCTTAAACCTTTTTTTTTTTTTTTTTTTTTTTTTTTTTTTTTTTTTTTTTTTTTTTTTTTTTTCATTCTTAGGCATGTTTACATAGGATTTAATCTTGCATATTCTTTATGTTTAATATCTCATGTAAATTCCATTTTTTATTCAATATCGTTGGCGACTTCTTTTTCCCAAACTTTTTGCTAGCTCATGAATGCATTTAACTATGAATTCATGGTGTGAGTGCTAGATCTCATTTACAATGTACTTACTTAGTTTCTCATCCAGTTTCTTTTTGTTGAGAATAGTCATACTATCTTTTACAGATATTTTACATTATACTCATATCTAGACTTTTGTATCCATTACCCTCTTATAGTGGTCTATTTCCTCTATAGAGAATTTGATCTTTCCTGTTAAGAAACTATAGCGGAGCAGATTTGTTAATAATTTTTTTATTGCTTGGAGAGTCAGGATCCAGTTTTTGTTTCCCTCTCAGCTATAATGAAGTAGATGGTGGTCGCTTTTATATGTTTCCCTCAATATAATCACCTTTAAAAATCCTATTAATTGGTAGTCTGTATCCCATTATGATTATTAGGTAGGCTACTATTAAGCCTTGAGTTGTTTGCATCTACGTGTATTTATTTTATTATTTTTATGGCTATAGAATCTCTAAGTTGTTTTCAAACTATTTAGTTCACAAATACTAGTAAGTTTTGAGCCATTGTCGTTGAGTGTTTCCTCTTCAAATCTTACAATAATCTGATCAAACTTCCTACTAACAGTCTAGCTATTAAACTCATTCAGTGATATAGTCTCTCTTGCGGCTATAATTTCTGAATTACTTCATCAAAATGTTGACTAAAAGATACTTAACACAACAACTCAGTAACCAATATGTTTTGTTTGGGTGTTTAAAGACTGTTTTATCAAAATCTCTAAAACCTATTTTAAAAAAATCAGAATGTTGGTCTATCCTATATTTTCCATTCATGTTAACTTTTATTTTCCATGGTATTTCTTTTGTTGATAGGTGAGTAAAAAGTTCATACAATGTTCATCAAATTCACCTTTAATTTTGATGTGTTTATAAAGTGTTAATGGAGAGCGTTTATTCATAGAGACTACCTTAACCCATTAGCACCGTGCGTTGCCAAATGGCAACGCTTGTCACGTCAGACTAAACCTCCCACCACACAGCCTACATCCGGTTGTATTGGAGAGGGGATGGTCGTGTTTTGTAGGTAAAGTTATGCACATTCAGCCAGTGTTAGTTTCAGTTCGATAGAGTTAACTGTAGCGGAGTTATTCAACTTAAAAGTTTATACATATCAACGGAAGAAAAATCAATGGACATACAATTTGAGTAAGTATTAAATGTTTATATATTTTAATTCTTATGCTTTATATTTTTTCTCATATGTTTCGAAATAGTAATATTGACATTCTGTATCATTTCTAAAATTATTATGATTAATTGGAATGTTCTAGAAGTCTGTAAAGTCTACTGTTGCCATATGGCAACGCTAGGCGTTTGTATGAAGTGAATATAAAAAACTGTCATTTTGTTTTTTGCACACACGGACTATCACTGTCGGAGGCAATTGACATAGTTTTAAATGATAATTTAGAAGGTGAGATTTTTCTCGAACCATCTGATCCAAACATTGACACAGATGAGGATTCCGGAAATGAATACGATGGTGGGTAAGTTATCAATTTATATATTATGTTTATTTGAACAAATTATTCACTTGATTTATTTTACCATAGCCTATCTATAATAATCCTTTTTGTTACAAAATACACCCCTCTCTACTCAAATTTTAACCATATTATGAGTTAGCTCTTTCTAATTCAAATTTCTGTTTTTAAATTGATTCCTTTTCGAGATATTTATAGAATTTCTTTTCTCATTACAGATTGTTAGACAATTTAACTTCAAGACAACTGAGGGCTAATGCAGAGATACGTTTATCGAATAACGATAGAATTGGTGTAAACTATGACAGAGTTTCCTTGTTCGTTGAACCAGTTCCAGATCATTCACAATCAACAAATAAGCCCTTTAGTTCAGAACAATGAAGTAAGTAAAATATACCAGGATTGGCTAACTTATCGTGATAAATTTGAACCAGAATGGATTACAGATGCCAACTTTGATGTAGAGAAGTCAAATAAATACATTTAAGGCTCCGGATTATTCTATATTTGAAAATTTGTCGGTTATAGAAATATTTGAAAGATTCATAGATGATCAATTCATTCAGCTTTTAGTAAATGAAACGCAGCGATATGCATTGTTTTTAAATTGTCAGGATCCAAAAATAACAGCAGATGATATCCGATGTTTTCTTAGTATTCTCATAGTTAGTGGCTATAATACTTTGCCATCTAAATGGCATTACTGGGATTCCAATGACGACATGAAAAATATCGCTGTTTCACAGGCTATGCGAAGAGACAGATTTTTACAAATTTGCCGTTTCTTGCACTGCGTCGATAATACAAATATCAATGTAAATGATAAAGGTTGGAAAATACGCCCCGTTATGGATCTTTAAAAAAAACGGTGTATTGCAAATTTTGTACCTGAAGAACACCTAGCGTACGATGAATGCATGGTGAAATATTTTGGTCGTCATTCGTGTAAGCAGTTTATACGCGGAAAACCAATACGATTTGGGTATAAAATTTGGTGCGTTAATACAAAAGATGGGTACCTTGTTAATTTCGATTTGTATCAAGGGAAAAGTCCGAATGCGAACACCTTTTATGAGGCATCTTTTGGTAAAGCTGCAAGTCCATTATTGGTGCTATTAGATGAATTGCCTGAGGATAAGAGAGAGGTACATTATTCTATATTTATGGACAATTTATTTTCGGGCGCCGCATTATTTTCCTTTTTAAAATTTCGAGGTTACTCTGCCGTTGGAACGATACGTCCTAACCGTATTCCGGCAAACTGCCCAATATTAGACAAAAAGTCATTTTCAAGGACAGAGAGAGGATACTTTGAAAAAGCATTAGAAAAGAAAGATGGCCTATTATACATACGGTGGATGGATAATTCAGTAGTAACCACTATATCGACATCGTGCGGCACACAAGAAGTAGGACAAGTAAAACGATTTTCTCAAAAACATAAACGAGTTGTGATGGTCCCGAGACCAAAAGTAATATCTAAATACAATTCATACATGGGAGGGACGGATCAGATGGACCAGAATTTGAGTACATACAGAATTGGAGTTCGTAGCAAAAAATGGTATTGGCCACTGCTTACGTGGGTTTTTGATGTAGCTGGATTTTGTATAACAAGACATCACGAAAAAATATATCTCAATTATAGTTCCGAAGAGAACTGGCCAATGTTTATTTTAAAAAATACCAGGTACTGCCAAAAGGATTTGGGAGACCTTCTGCTTCTCTTTCATCACCTACTGACTGTCGCTTATCGGATTCCTTGCGATTTGATCAACTTGATCACTTCGTTAAAAATACCGAAGAGAAAAAGAAAAAGAGATGCGCAGGAACTGGATGTAAATCAATAGTTAGGACTAGGTGTTCAAAATGTAATGTTGGGCTATGTTTGGATTGTTTTATTTCATTTCATACTAGTTAGTTATTTGAATAACACTGATTACTTTCTTTCATGTTTTTTACTTATCTAATTTTGTGAAACTAAATTCTTAATAATTTTAAAAAGATATATACCACCTTTCAGTTTTTGAATAATATTATTTTGTACTTTGTAAAATTTTTGTAAAAGTGTCATATGTCTGTGGTTGATTTTAAATTAAAAACTAATTGTTTGATAATATATTGTTGTTTATTTATAATTCACTTGACAAACCAATATTTCAGCTTTTCACAACATTTAGGACGATTCAACAATTTTATTAGTATATGGTGAGAGTAATATAAAATTAGGTACTACAAACGCCTAGCGTTGTCATATGGCAACAGTTAATTTCTCAAAAACCAAAATCTTATATTTTTAAATTTTGCACGATTTTAGTGTTTTATAACATCTTTAATCTAATTATGTACAAAAAGATGAAATTTCGAAAAAAAATTAATTCCGGCGCTAATGGGTTAATGAGGAGTAGATGGAGGTAAAAAATTTAGTTTAATACTTTGTTCAAGTGTGACTCAATTTTTTTCATTGAATATAATTTCCAAATCTTATAAATAAATAAAAAATTAATTTCACTAAACTTGTTATTTCATTCTTATAAATCGTTATGATAGGATGAATATTATATTTATAATCCTATTTTAATATTTTTGGTTTAAGAATTACTTATATTGTAATTTTTCGTGTAATTTTATTAATCATTCCTGAGTTTTTATTATTATAAAGCTAGTAATTTGCCAGTGTTATTATCTCATACATTAGAAAAGGTATTACAATGATATTTATAGGAATACAATTTTTAACATTTGACACTAATAATCTACAAATAAACATTGTTGCTTTAAATTTTAAGACAATTGTGTAATAAAATAAGGTTTATGATAAAATAAAACCAGCATTGGACGCTCTATTTATTGTTAACAAAATAATGACCCTACTTCCGTCAATGGCTATAAATAATGGTACAGTGATAAGATAAATAAAATAATAGTGTATAGAGTGTTTGACGATACAGAGTACCATAAGTTATTAAGAGTGAGATGATACTGTAGTGTAATGAAAGTGTCTTATAAGAATAACTAAGAAAAAGAAGTTATATTAAGATAATATCAATAACTAACTCGCAAAAGCATAAATATATAAACAGAAAATTAAATACAGAGTGTGATACAGTCCTATCTGTTCTTAGGTGTATAAATAACTAATACAAAAATGTGAAAATAGAGAATTAATGTTTCAATTTTCATTTTTAATAACTAATTAATTTATTATGATTTATATTCAATACTTAACATTCAAATTTACATAAAAAAATGTGGGCTCTTATCTTCCAATTTCATAAATCATTAATGAGAGAACATGTCACATGAATTAACTGAAGTAAATGCAATTGCACCATATTTAAAAAAAAAACATTCAAACTTGTAATCACAGAAAACTATGGTTGTAATGGTTCGGTCAATATTTGTTTTAGTCATTTTTATAGAACTGGATTTTAAAAGTAATTAAGTGGGTAAAAATGAAAGTGGTTTTAGTAATGTTCACATTGATTATTCACATGTCAAAGACTCAACTATTGGGTAGACTAATAATGACTTTAGATAAAAACATTACCTCCACAATAAGATATCATATAACAAATGATGGAAATGTGCTTTTAAAAAACATTGTATTCTATACAAGAAGTCTTGTTGAACTTATGAAAAAATTACAAGAGCGAGATGAAATTGTGCGGAGAGCTGCGAGATATTTATTTAATCAAGATGGGCCATATTTTATACAAATTAGATATAGAACTGATTCACTAATGAATAAATTTAATTGGACTGTAATTGATTTAGAAAATTTTCAATTTTTAATAGACAACACAAAAGATGTATATAGTAAATTTGAAAATTGTTATGTAAAAGCAATTTGATATTTGTTTAATAATGTTTCATAAGTTTAGAGTGAGATTCTGCATTATTACTTTTATGTTTTACCATATTTTTTAAATATATTGCTTTATACACAACATTATTTTTATTATAAACACAACATATATTGTTATTTTAAACGTTTGAGCATTATCTCTTGAAAACTTATCTTTGAGAGAGAGAGAGAGAGAGAGAGAGAGAGAGAGAGAGAGAGAGAGAGAGAGAGAGAGAGAGAGAGAGAGAGAGAGAGAGAGAGAGAGAGAGAGAGAGAGAGAGAGAGAGAGAGAGAGAGAGAGAGAGAGAGAGAGAGAGAGAGAGAGAGAGAACAGTAATGGTAATTCAAATGGAATATCTAGTTCATTTCAATGTAACAACTTTTTAGAACATTTTATAAATTATTAAGCTCTTTGGTTTTATTTTATAGTTATCTATCTTTTTAACAAGATGTTAGTGTTAAGTAAATCTTAATTATTATGTACTTTAGTTAGCCACTGGGCTCTACCTGGTTTGGTGTGCTCAAAGTATCAAAAGTTCTGGCATACCTCCATTGGTGTTGGTTATATTTTAAGCGTTTGTTATGTAATTCTCCGTTTAATCCAGTTTGCCATGGAAGGATCTTAAAATCTGATGTACAAAACTGTTGACTATTTATGGATAGATAGGTAAAATTTTTGAATACCATTGAATGAAAGTCACTGGATTTGAGCCATACATATAATTAGTCTTAGTGCATTGTTCTGGACTTTTTTCCAAGTGATTCATATTCGTTATGGTTAGCTGTGGTTAACACTGTCATACTTAATTATGGCATTGACTCTTGCCATTCTTTTGAGTAGTCCCAGTCTCCTGTTTGACTTTCTACAGTCCAGTTAAATTTGTTATCCAAAAGAATCCCAAAATGTTTTATCGTTTATTTATTTTGGCTGTACTTTGCTATCAATGTTCAGGTTAAAGTCTGCATTCTTCTGTCACAACATAAATAACTAATAAACTGTTTTTGTTTTGTTTATACAAAACAAAACGAAATGTATGAGTTATTAACATTTGCTCCACAAATTTACTTTGTTGCTTGTGATTATTTTTTTCTGTTGCCCAGATCACCTCATCATCTGAAAATATACTTACTTTTACTCCATCCGTCGTCGTTTTTAGTTGATTAGAGAAGGTCGTTGATATACATATTAAACAAAGTTATACTAGATGGTTTTTTATGTAGTATGACAATTTTCGATTGTATGTACTTGGATTATGCTTCATTCCAGTGCACTTTAACACTCCTCTTAGCTTAAAATTTACTGAACCAATTTAAGATATTTATTTTTTACTTCTACTTTCCTTAATTTATCCAAGAGTTTGCTTCTCCACACAGTGTCAAAGTCAAAGTACTCCTTCAAAGTCTATGAACACTTCTTCTTCCATAGTTGAATCCTTGCTTAACATCCTAGGAAATTGCATGCATCAATTTGCTGTTTACATCTTGTTTCTTAAGTTGGCCTGTTCTTTGGCTAGTAGGTTCTGGTTTTTCATGTACCAGTTCAGTCCAATCATTATGATTCTTTCAAAAATCTTGGCAAGAGTTCAGGTGAGAGCTATTGACCTGTAAAAGTCCATTATATTATTTGCTTTTTTTCAATCAGATGATATGTTCATTTCCTTTGACCAGAAGTTGTATACAAAAAGTAGTGTATATAATGCAACTATGTCTATGGGTTTTTTATAAATTCAGGAAATTTTTGATCAGTCCAAGCTATTTCTTTTTTTTAATGTATCTTATTACTTTCACCTAACTCTTCTTTAGAATTTTTTTTTTAATAGCTCTTCTAGAAGGTCCTCTCTTCTTGTCTCGTATATTTGTTTCTTGAGTATTCATTCCTCTCACTTTTGTCTGTATTTTGAAAGGTATCATATATTGAATTTATCACTTATTTTGTTCTTGTTTTTTAATTCTTTGCCATTGATCAACAGTGGTTGGCTTTGTTTTGAAGTGTGTTTATTATTCACTGTATTACATAACCTGTATGCATTGAATCCAATAGTTCCAACATCTTGCCCTCTTTGTTGTTTGTTTTTCCTTTCAGTCCATTATACTATTTCGCACATCAGGTTTCTTTTCTTTCTTTGTTTCTTTAATTATTCAGTGCAGAAGGATTTGTATTTACATATCCCCTCTCTTGGTACTGGTATTGCATATTTTGTCTTTTCTCAATATATCACAAAACTTGGTAACTGTTACATAAGAAGAATTGCTATCATCTATCTGTTGGACCAGCTTTTTGCCATCTTCCTGAACTACGTCCAATTAGCCTTTTTGGAATTCCACTTTATGTGTTTACTTGATGTTGAACTTATACCTGTGTTACACAGTCCACATCCTGGGTCTCCTATCACTTCCCTTTTGAATTTATCTGCTATATTCAGTGATACCATTATTATATCAGAGTTCGAAGTTCTCTATAAATAATCTATAAACGTAGTATTTGGTTCATCCAGAGTGTATAATATGAGTAGAATGTTACTATTCAGGTATTCTACCATTTTTCCTGTGTTGAAAACCATATTCCCACTTTGAAAATGCTGTGTTGAAGTCTCCAGTTATTATACTATTATCAATGTTGCGGATACCAGGTTTAAATTACCTATATTTGGAAGGCTGAAGATTCCATATATTTTATATTGGGTTCTTTTCACCCAGGCCTTCAGTTGTACAATTTCAGAAAGGTCAACATTGTCCATTTATTTTGATTCACTTTCTTGAATTCAGCTGCCATATTCATCCTTACTGAAGCCAAAACACTACTCTCTACTTATATACTCTTGGGTATGGTATATATTGTATAACCATTCAAGCCACAATGCTTGGAGTTTGTGTGTTTAATATTAGCTTTGTTCATAATAACGATATCTATAGTTTCATAGTTGACAATATTCTGATTTCTGTCATCTTTATGTTAGACAATTCACTTACATTCCATTGGAGAATGTTTAGTTGGTTTGGTCTGTTGTCAGGTAATTTACCTCTGAAAAGAACTTATTTTTTTATTAGTTTCCTTTAATAGTTAGCGTTCTTGCTCTGGGATGATATCTGCCAGTGGTGTTACTCTTTTGACACTGGCCAGGTTTGAGGTTTGCTGCAGATATAAGTAATTGGTCCTTCTGAAAGTCCTGACAATGGAAATCATGATAGGTAATTATCCTGAAAACAAGTGGTTTAGATTTAAACCGACCGCTCTCAGATGGACAATGTAGTCACAGCAGGGGCAGAAGTATACTGCAAGTTTTCTCTCACTACACTGTGGTGGACAAATATGCAACAGGCTTTGAAGGAAGTCAATAAGGGGTTAATAATTGGTACCAACTGAACTTATTACCTATTAAAATTAACTGAATTCAGAGAAGTTTTAATACAGACTAATGTTATTAACTTGGGCTGTACTGCCACATACACAAAAAGAATAACTACAGTAAAACATAAGTTGAATACACATGGCCATGAGCTATTTTATGCTATATATTGTTAAATACATTTTGGGCTACTTTCAACAGCTTGATGTTAACCTGGATTGTTAATAGTATCAGTTATTGTAGTGAAATTATAGTTTCATGTTTATATGTTATTTGGTTGCAGAAAGAACTCCCATATGTTATATTTCGTTGTTTGATAGAAAGATTGCTAAAAAATAATCTTAGAAGAAACATAGCTCAAAAACTGATACATATAAAAAAGCTCAATTACTGAATTAAAAATACTACTGTATATCATTTATAAATCTAACATAAGAATGTATCAAATTAAAATGTACTTTTGCAATACCATTATGGATAGTGTTAGTTTTTGTGTGTGTTTTAATGTTATAGAATGTTTTATGAGAAATCAATTTACATAAAACATATTAAACATAAACAACATATTAAAATAAAAATGTTCAAGGATCTCTGTAACAACAAGAACAACTACTACTACTATAGATATTACAGTGTCTTTAAAAAGTACCAATACTCCTGGACAATTATTTTTAATGAAATTATAATTTACACTCACCTTAAATTTACAATTATACATGGAAATTTTGTCTGCCATTGACAAAACAAATTGTAATTTTATTTTTAATATTAAAATATTCACTAATTACGCATGTAAGATGTTCTAGTGAAATCATTAATAACATTCTGAAGTCTTTGAGCTATGAGAATTTCCTTTGTATATTTTATCGTAACCCCCTAAAAGTAAAAGACTGGTAGGCTCACAAGTGTTGAATGAGATGATCAGTGCCTGCTGAAATTAAATGATCACCAACATCTTCTGTCAGCAGATATATTAACTGTATAGCAGTTTATACTCAGCACAGTTTTGTTGAACCATATTGATTGTTAAATCTATCACTTTCAGTAATTAATAAGAACACAATTATTTTAATTTTAATAATAAATAAAATTCCAATTTTCACAACAAAAAAACACGCCAACAATTAAGTCTTTTACTTTAAAAGCAAAAAAAAAAAACAACAACAAAAATACAACTTTTTCTCCAAACTGCTGTATGAGTCTGTAGTTACTAGATCAATATTTTTCTGCTGGATCAATCTCTGAACAGATTTTGTGTTCATAATATATATCTAATGGATTTTATTCTATATGCCTACAAATTTTGAAATTAAAAAAAAAAATTATATAAGAGCAGTATATCTGGAAACATTGAAGAAAACTGGTCTTTCTCTGCTTCTGAATACTCATCATTTTCATGGAAAAATAAAACCAACTAATAATACACACTAACCCAAAGTTTACCCTTTATTAAAAGAGTGTAAACACAAACATAGGACTAATGAAACTCAATATAACATATTGTCTCAACATATTGTATTATACTACAGTACATCCTTTCTGACTGTAATGAAGAGTAATTAATATCAACCTTAATTAATAACTTTGAGATAGCAAAATCTTGGGAACTAATAGGTGTGTAATTGATTTTCGAACTCACTATAATACACAAAATAAAACTGAAAATAATCTGATGAATAATAAATCTTTTTTAAATTTGAAATGATAAACATATGAAACCATTATATTCAGAGGTTTTAAAATTACTCATGACTTTTTCTCAGAGTATAATCTATCAAAAGACTTTGTAATCAAGCAGCTAACTCATCTTATTGGTTTTCCATCATGCTTCAAACTCATCTCAATTTAACAACTCTGCACAATGTCCTATTAAACAAACTTCAATTTCCAATTTCAACACTATAGTACTCATGAATTAAATTGTTGAGCTGTATGAGAGAAGTCTAATACATCACCTACAGAACTATGATTTCAATAGTTTACACATTATGGCGCATACTTTCTTTCAGCTTTTGTAGTTTCTATCAAGTTGTAGATGACACAACACTCCGAATTAATCTGCTATGATGGTTTTTCATTATATACCACATACTCCTAGAGACCTTTATATATCTATTTGACAAAAACTATAAATTAAATTGTGTTCCTTGAAAGACACTATTGATAACTGAATCTCATAAAAATGTATTAAAATATAACAATGTTGTCATCATTGTAAAATTAATCTTAAGATTTTTGTAGTGATTTAACCTGTACAAGTTGTTAATGTGTTAGTTTACTAGAGAAATATATGTAAAGTCATTTGCCTAAGTAGTTTCAAATACAAATTTTAAAATATGGGATAGGTAAGTGGCAGTGGATGCATTATTACACAAACTACTAGGGAGAAAATACCACTAATACCCAGAAGGTGTTTAAATGAAATTATATCATTACAAATCTAAGCAAATGAGTGTAGCCAGGATTTCCTCTCTTAACAGAACATCAATCTATAATATATTAGTATCATAGAAAAATGTACTTCTTATAAATTATGAAATTACTCTCATTTATTTATTGATTTATTTAAAAAATTTTAAAGTATTTGTAATTCTGCTCTGTTTTCTGTATGATATATAGTTCAATAAAATCTACTCAAATTATTTGAATATTATTTTTAAATTTAAGACAAGATTGTTATAATAATTATAATACTTAGATGCATTTAAATGAAATATATTTTTAAGAAATATTATTTATAATGTAGAAAATGTATGGTCTGAACTGTAAAATTGAAACAAAATAAATAAAAATACAATAACAGATAAATATTTTCTTAACATTAATTTATTTACAAAACTATCCAGTTATTTATAAACTAATTAACTTCTATTCTCTATAATTAATAATTTATTCCAAAATCTGTAAGTCTCTCGTCGAATATTGTACATATGTTTAATGTTAGCATCTTCCCATTTAAACCTTTCTTTAAGAATGTCCTCATCAATTAAAACATCAACAAAGTCTGGACCACCTTTACTATACACATCTTTACAATATTTTATAGCTTTTGATTTATGAACTACAGCTAATTTTAGAAATTTAATTAACTCATCATTGTACATATACATTTGGTTTAAAAATATGAAAGACTGGCTTTCAGGAGGATCTTTTAACATAGTTGTTATATTTTTGTCTAGGCTAAGTATTTTTTCACAAATTGTTGTCATTTCTGTTTTCAGCTCTACATCACTTCTTTCTTTTGATAAATCATCTATACTTATACTTTCTGCACTGTATTGCAGATAACAAACTAGCACTGAGAACACAATCACAAGTAACATGACTTCTATATAAATGTTTAGTGAACTCACCAGATTAATTCACTACCCATGAATTCCATCAATAACAATTTGTGGACTTATGTAATTAATGTTTGGGCAAAACAATTTAAATTGATTTATGATAATTTTTCAATTTAAATTTTTATGGTATCATAGTTTTACTCTTTGGCATTTATGTGACATAAGAAGTTACATCTAGTCAAATTTTGTTGAGGATAGAACATTATTTAACATATAATCCTTAACTTATAAAACCAACTTCTAACATAAAAAGTATTTATTGTGGTTTTTGATATATCGATTAGTTAGATTTAATATCGATTGAGTATAAGATAGCAGTTATTTTTCTCTTTGGGACTTTCACCAACTTTATTACTGTAACTGTCTCCTCATGAACTACTATTCCTTATTAAATAAATTTTTTTTATGATTTTCAAGGTCATGATAAACAAGCAGATGATGTTATCCCTGAAAATTATATTATTATTTTTTAGATATAACAAAGGATTAATTTCATTTTAAGTGATTTAATACTTGCTTCAAAAATATCAGTTATACATAGTATTATTTTTAATTCTTTATTTCAAATTTTAAAATAGCTAGAAATATATTTGAAATCAGTTTCAGTGACTCAAAACATAATACCGGTATTGATTTATATTCAAATTACATTCTAAAACTAGATTCTTCATTTTGTAAGGGCGGGGGAGGAGGTTAAAGAAATAAATCTTACTTTGATATTGCTTTAAAAAAATAAAAAGCATAAAATAGAGATCCTAGCCCGTGAATTCACTGATACCATCAGGGTTGGAAGAGAACAAGAGTTGGTCAACAGAAACCTGATAGGAAAGATGGAAAAGGAAGATCTAACTCAAGACTAGATAAATGTAGGTGTAGATCCAAATACCTTTGGATTGCCACACCTGTATTCACTATAAATAAGCCCCTGAAAGCACCTGACTGTTCAGAAATGATATTCGATCAAAACTTGTTTAAAATTTTGTTTATAAGTCTACCTTACAAATTTTATAAATTGCATGTGTGACAACTCGTCAATAGCCATATATTTCAAATCAATGAAATTTAAAAAATGTCATTCATTCAAAAGTGCAGCAGACGGATAGCGGTACCAAGCTGAGGAAACTGTAACTTTGGTTTGACTGATGACGTCATACGGCCTAAATTAAACAAACATTTTGGAAGAATATAGCGATATCCTACGATTACCAGATTTGAAAGAGAATTCAAAATATTCCAAATTATCTCCCATAATTTTATTTTCAAACCCCAAATCAAAATTCAAAGGATAACTAAAGTTATCAATCATTTAAAAAGCAGGCTTTATTTCAAAGTCATTCATAAAAGCCTAGATTAAACCGAGCATGACCTCCTCAAATGCGAGATTATTAATTAACAAGACAATATATCAAAATTCAACCAACACCGGTAGAATCCTTAATAAATTTTCTTTCAGGAAACTCATCCAACTTTATACATAAACATTCATACAATTCATATCAGTTTCGCAAAGCTATCGATGTGGTACAAAAAAGAATACGTTAGTTGGACAATGTGACGTCAGCGCTAAGTCACGCCCACTGACGTCAGCTCAGTGCATTCTTGTATCTAATTTGAAATGTTATTCGTTCTGTATTAAATATGCAATTTAATAAGTATTTAAATAATTAAATTATGGTAAAAGAAGTAATATCACCGTTTTCGTTAGATAATAAGGAGGTAAAATTGATATAAAATAATTAGATTATATGTAGTAGGATTTAAGAATTGTTCTATATTAATGTTAATAAATAACTAATATTAGCATAATTCATGGAGTGCATTTAAGAGGTAATTAAGTGCAGTAATATAGAAGGCACGGCAAAATTGTAGGGGGGTCCAAGCATTGCATTTTGGGAATCGGGGCATTGTTAGTTCAGATTTTCAAGGGAGCGGACGTGCATACTTTCACTTCTAGACTTATCCATAATGTGACTTAGCTGGAAGAAGATGGGGCCAGATATGATTCAAAGAACCGAACACTGATTTATTAGAGAAACACAATTATTATGGAAGACTCAAGAAGGGCATACAATTATAGAAACCTACAAATTGGTGAGACCAATCCATTTTGTATAACCTAACTTGTGAACATTTTTCTTGAAGTCAATCATCTATTGAACATTTAATAATTTTCAAATAATGAATTTCTCTATTGATCCTATATAAAGACATCAGAATTGACTTGATATTTCTTATATAATTTTCATTAAAAATAAAGAGAGACTATTGTTAATATTTTGTGAATGGAAGTGAACTTCTAACTGATTTGACATTTCTTTTAATAATTTCATATAAATAAAATAAAGACTATTATTAATATTAGTTGAACTGAAGTGAACTTTTATTTTAAACAAAAGAGACCAAAACTAGACTTGAACAATATAGATTATATAATTCCTTATAATATAAATTTCATGTCATGTCAATTAGGATTAAGAGTAGTTATAGATATGTGTATATAATGTGTAAATATTGTAATAATTGTTTGTGAGGTGACTGGGAAGTGCTGGCGAAAACTCCCCCCCCCCCCCCGAGATTAAGAGCTCTCTTACTCATTGTAAGAAAGTAATAACTAATTAATAAAAATAATTAATATTATATTTAAAAAAAAAAAACAATATTACTAGTTTGAATATCATTGTATAATTGATCAGTTTATCTAGTCAATAAAATAACTTGTTTCTGTGATTTTATAAACATGTCTTATTACTTCAAGAGTTAATTTAAAGATTTAGAATTTTATAGATATTAAAGTATCTCACATGTTTAAAAATCCTGTATAAGAAATTCACAAAAACTATCTTCACACCAAATTTTGTAATTTTATCATATTATTTTAAATTTCAACATTTTGAATGGTACAAATAAAGTTCCATCAATAAAATTGTATATCGACTCGCCTCAAATAATTCAAATTATAATTATTGTAGTCTACGCTTGAGATGCACCTATTGTTAAAAGTTTTAATTCCAGTGAAATAAATATGAAGTAAAATTGGTTGGTGGCTCCACTTATAATTGTTTGTCCTCTTTGGCTATGGTTTGTTGAAAGATTGGTCATTTTTGGGAAAAAAGAGAAATATTTTGCCATTCCCAAAGTGTCTAAAATTGTATGTGCTATGGGTAAAATAAATCTGCCTGGTTCTACATTTTTATTCAATTTACAATAGTCCACTACTATTCTCCATTATTTACATGAAATGCCGGAACTGCAAATACACTTTGCAAATCTTGTATTAATTTTTCCGTCTTTAATTTATCCACTTGTCTGTCCAATTCCATTCTTTCCATAAGACTATGCGATAAGGTACCACTATTGGTTTTACTTTTTTTTCACAATATTATATGAAGGAAATTTTACCTTCTTCAAATCCTCTAGTCCACGTGTGGAAAGATGTATGTCTTTTCTGATTAAATTTTTAGCCACTTTATATTCTGCAGTATTTAAATATTGATTTATCTCCTTGTAGTCCCTCCTAGGTCTTTTAAAGGTGGTCCTTATATCTATTGTAAACATTTTTGTTAGTCAATTGTTTGAAAAACTCAGAACACTTTCCCTTTTTTTTTCATTTTACGGTAGTTGTTGGATTTGTTTTTCTTCAAATGTGAATTTACCCACATTTATTTTTTTCATAATCCTAGTTGAAAGTGATTTTAAGTTAACAATTTAAACCTGTGTCTATATGCTGAGTTATAACACACATGCCCACCTCTCTGACTTACCATTCCCTCTGTGGTTTAAAAGTAAGTTATATTATAGCCCATCTGGAAATAGCATGTCTAGTTTTGGTTCAATGTACTGTGTCATATGTGGCTACAATGTTGTCATGTGTGAAAATGTTATTTTGTGTTTTTTGTTTGTGGTTTGTTATGTCTGTTATTTTTGTTTTGTTTTTTGTAAACTAGCACCTTGTACTTGAAATTTCCTTTTTATAATATGAATGGTAATCATTTTGAAATTGATGACAGCATTGTTATTTGATAGTAAATAATTTCCCAATAAAATGTCCCAGATTACATCCTTAATCAAATATACCATTCGTTTGTATTTGCACGTCCCATGATTGACATGGGAGTTGTATTTATCGAGGTTAAAATTATATTATCTCATGTTAGTTGCATGGTGAATATTTCAAAGTTACTGTTTATGTAGGAGATGTTGTATCCTGTATCAAATAGTATTGGTGTCAGATTATTTCTAGAGAACCTATAACTTGCATCACTAAACCATTATTTTTCTTTGTCAAATTTATGTTTAAAAGGACTTATTTAGCATTATATAATCTTTCTGGGATGTTATGTATACAATCGTTGTTTAGTGAAATTGTATTATGTTACCATTTTCCGTAGTGCTGTGTATGAAATTCTGTGCAAGGCTGTTGGTATTGCTATCTTGTATCCAATGTTCTACAAAATTTTGTATATCATAATTTACTTGGCTTCAGCCCATATGTTTTTTTACCAAACTTATGTGTACTTGTCATTTGATCAACATGTTGTATCACCCGCCATTGTAGTCTTGAATATTGCTGTTTATATTTTTGTCAAAAACATCTTATGTTACTGATACATTAGAATACGTTTTCCATACCCCTGGCCATATTAGTTTTTTTGAAATTATAAGTTGGCATTCTTTTAAAATGTCACATAACTAACACATAACTTGTGTAGCATGGCTGTCTCTACGTTGTGGATAATTGTGTTGCCTTTCATGATCTTTTTCCATGTGAAAATTACTTTTTGAATATCGCCTTTATCTTACGGTAGAATCATCCCTTTGTGTCCCTAAAAGTGTTTTGGTTTATGCCTATTTTCCCTTGTTTTGAGGTTAATTATAGTAATTATGTTCCTTATTTGTATCAATTGTTACTCTCAAGTTATCTAGCATATTTATTACCTTATTAATTTTTATGTCCATTTCATTGACACAATTATCTGATATATAGTAATGAACAAATTACACCCAAAATGTTCTCGCATTAAATAGTTTGCCCTGTTATAAGCTTTGATATTTGTGTTAACTTATTCTAAAGTGGTATTGTCCAATATTGGTATTTGTTGCTTAATAGCTGGGCTTAAACCTTTTAAAATATATGTTCAAAGTTTTTGTTCCATCATTGTCAAAGTGCTGACATAAAAGTTGAATATCAATCCAATATTGTCTGACACTCTTCTCGTCAGAAGAGTTGTACACTATTTTTTAGTTTCATTAATAGTATTTCTTTCTCCTGTGTAAGGGCAAAAACTGTTTAAAAATCATTTTTTTATTCCCCTCCCCCCAAGTTAAGTTTGTATGCTTTCTTTCAAAATTCTCAAAATAAATAAAACCTACTCTCTCAAGATACAAGAAAAATTATATATATATTTTTTTCTAATTTGCTAAAGCATCATGATCAAATATGTTCTGTTACTTAAAATGTCTTCCCCTGGAGTACATGGAAATCTACAGAGCTAAAAAATGGCAATCGTTTGTGTAACATTATCACATGTGGTGATGTATGTTTATTTTCTCCTTATGAAATTAAACTGTTTTCTACTCCGTTTGTGTGAAAGCTAAAAGCATTAAATACAGGATTGTATGTAGAGGTCATTTGTTATGTGGTGGTGCTTGGAAACAGGGCAGTCTGGCTTGGAGTGGGGAGGTCAGCCCGCAGAGGGGAAGTGTCTACCCATGTACACTACAATGTCTGGCGTCCTGCCCTTCCACAGCTTTAACCAACACTAACTATACAGTATTTTTAAATGAATAACCATTTTACAAAAGCTACAGCTATGTTCCCTTACTGTGACAATTAATTAATTATATGTGTTATTAAAAAAAAAATACCACTTTTACAATAACTACAAAGTTTTAATTTTATAGGATGAATTCAAATTACTTACAAATAATTGATCTTACTTACCACTCATTGATCCATCACTGCCAGAATCAGAATCATCAACCAGCGTCTTGTTCATTGTGGTCACTGTTTTCGTTGTCAATGCTGTTTTCGGCTAAATTAACAATAGTCTTTTCACAATTTTCCTCAATAATCGGTTCATGTTTTAAATATTCGTCCTCAATTTCCTCTACACAATTATAACGCTTTGACCAATCATCAGCAGATATCGCATCAATCTTTTCTCTAACCAATTTAATACAGTCATCAGTTTTAAATGTTGTATTGTGTTGAACAACTTTATTCTTTATAACTTCCCTGATCATCTCAATTTAATTTAAGATCTGGATGATAGGGGGAAAGTTTAATGACACTTTGATCATTTTCTGCAAGTAACGAGTCTATTTTATACATTTCTGTTCTGTTTTTATTAAGTTTTATTAGTTGTTAGAGTTCTGGTTTGAGCATTTTTCATGGAACGGTATGCCTTTTTTCGGATCTAGGTAATCATGTCACTTTTTTAGTAGAGGAATTCGGTGATGGATTTAATTGTTTGTTATGGTATGATGTGTTTTCTATTACTATAACAGTTGGGGGAAAGGTTAGGTTTTAATTTCTCTCTTAACCATTTGTTGTAGTTTTTGTAGTTCATTGCTTCTTAGTAATCACCACTTTTCTGTCCAGGTTTGAAAATTAACAATGCATTTAAACAAACCCTTTCACTTCATACATGAACAATAATGCCATATTGACCTTTAGAATATGAAGGAATATGAAGGCCTGCTTTAGAATTGTCGAACCAAGAATTAGGTTTTGTATATGATGAATGTACATAAGTATTATCAGTATAAACAATTGTCCTTATTTTCCTTTCAGCACTTCTTTATTGCTCTCAGAAAATTGATTCTTTTCCACTTATGTCAGTTTATTCGACTAAGTTTTTTCCTATTGTCATAAGTTTTTCCACTTAAAGCCCGATTCCGACACATAATTGATTACATGTAGTTCGTAGTACACTGTCTAGAAATGCACTGACGAAAGTAAGGTGGAACACTGACACACTCGCTTCCCCCAGCACTAAAGAGTGATGGGGAACCTCTTTGCCCAATGAAGGTCAAGCGCCACTAGTCAGTTGTTTTACCAATGCAATTTTTGTGGTTTGTGCCTTGTGTTGAATAATTCAATTAGCATGTGTGTCTTAAGTATCCTCTGTGCTCATGCCCAATTCTGATTTAAGTTTTATTAATTCTAAGTTAGATCAGGAATATTCCAAGTCCCCCTGTATAGTTACTTGAATTCCCAAGTCTTTTAAGATTTTTGATGCATCTTTCTTTTTTAAGGATGTGATTTCCATCAGAAATTATATTTTGTAAGATATATATCCTACATACTGTCTAAAAAAACCCTATTTTATGTCTATACTATTGGTGTGTATGACCATTTGTGAAGTAGGTCGTATGTATTGAAGTTATAGTGTGTGATGAATCAGCATATTTTGTGTTTCATGGTTTTGTAATATGAACTAAAAAATGAAGGCTTAGTATTCATTAATTGTCTTTGGTAAATTTGATTACTTATTTCATCAAATCTAATATATAATGTTAATTTTTTTTAATTGAAATATTGTCACCCAATTCCTTGAAGTCAATATTTCCATTAATAAACAAGTAGAAAAGAAGAAAAAAAATTGTTTTAGAAGAATACAAATATCAATGGAAACTATAATCAGTTGTAAAATAAGAAAATCAATAAAACATCAAAACATATTATTCTAGATTAGATATTTATATTATCTTTTAAGTAATTTATCAATAGAATAATCCATATAATAATCATACAAATAATTCATAATGCTCATAAATCGAATATTAGGTTACAAGATATTTGTAAAGACTAAAAATTTAAATTTTTTAAATGTACCATAGGTTTTAACTTAAAAAAAAAAATTAGCAATTAAAAAACTTCAAAGTTTTGGTAAAAACTAACTTTTTGGTTGTAATGATATTTAGTAATAACTACAAAAAAAACAATAACATTTAATGACAACTAAAAAACATGGCAAATGCACCATTTTGTTATGGTAGAAACATGTTATTTGTTATTGAATGGCAGATGCACAATTTGCTATGCTGGTGTCCTTTCTGGTTATCAGGTTCAACGAATAAGATCGATGGTTCAGATTCCACACATATATTTGACTATTATAGAAATATTTGTTGTACAATAATTGATTTATACAAATTCATTAATTTAATCTGATGCCTAATATAAAAGTTCCATATTCTTCAACTTTTAGATACATTGTTGTAAAAGATTAAATTGATTATGTTATAACATTTAAAAAAAAGTTACTTATTTTTTAGCATTTATAATGTAATTTGGTAATAAAACTAAATTATTTGTTCTTAAAACATATAATTTAGAGCGAGCTAAGTATTGCTTGAGAGTTGTGATTGCATCACTTTTCTCAATAGTGCTCTACTTTCGGTGCATTGTCTTGGAACTTGGGATAAAAACTAAATACTCATATTACCATAATTATTAATCTGATCAAGTGAGACCTTGTTTTACAGGAATACTGAAAACTAAATTAATGGTAATAAAGTAATTTTTATTAGAACCATAAAATTTAAGATGTAGATCTAATAAAAATGTATTATTAAATACATATTTTGTGACTGCTAAAGCCATAAATGTAACACGAATATTTTCTTTCTTCTCCTATTTTGTTTGAATAATAATAATAATTTGTAATATCATAATTAGGTTGTATTTATTGTATCTTTTATTTGTATGGAGTTAAAGAGTGAGAGGACTTGATGGTGCTAACTTTATTATTAAAAATAATGTTAATTTGGTTTAACATGACGACTATTAGAAATTGTGTATTACATTTCATACACATTTAAAAAAAAAAATGTTACTAATAAAAATTAAATATAGATTCAAAATATAAATGAAAATACAGATATTTAAATACCATGTTTTAAAACGAATGATATCCAAAGCTTACGTATACAAGATTATGCTTTTAAAATAAAGTAGAGTTTGGTTGCAAATATGCCTATTGATTTTACAATAATAATAATAATAAAATCATACATATATAATCCTTCGCCCCCTTCTCTAAATTTTGATTGTGTAAATACAAATTGAAACAGTTCAGTAGTTTGAAACAGCTCAGTATTTACATTTCAAATAATTCATAAACAAATCCCCAACTTACACAAAAACAGAACACTAACGCAATCTATCCACGGAAGTTGACAAATCAATTTTAACTTTGTAAATATAGGAAATATGATTCAGTCCCATCAGAAGGAAATTAATATTAAATACGCAAGGGAAAACCGATAAAAGAAAACCTGACAAGCGAAGACATTGTACCCGACACCAACTTTAGGGAATAGCACAAGACTTTAAAAGAGATGGACAGTCAAACCTGACAGACAGCCTTACTACTAAAAAAACGAAAATTCGAAATTTCCAAAAAAAAAAAAATAATAAAATAAAAATACTTCACTGTACATTCAATTTTATAAAGCACATTTCAAGAAATACACTTTCTAAAATTCAGTGAAGGGATAATTGAAACAGTTCAGTATTTTGAAACAGCTCAGTATTTACATTTCAAATAATTCATAAACAAATCCCCAACTTATACAAAAACAGAACACTAACGCAATCTATCCGCGGAAGTTGACAAATCAATTTTAACTTTGTAAATGTAGGAAATATGATTCAGTCCCATCAGAAGGAAATTAATATTAAATACACAAGGGAAAACCGATAAAAGAAAACCTGGCCTATTGAAACTTTAATATGTTGGCTATCTACCATAAAAAGCCTGAAACATAAACCAAAGCCGTTAAATAAATAAATAAAGGGATAAGTTGATAAACACGATACCAGTGAAAGCAAATATTCCATGACAACACGACCTAGCCAGTACAATTAAGGCATAATAGCGAATTATCCCAAAATATCGAAATATACTGTGGGATGAAGAATTAAATTATCTTTCAAATGGTCACCTCACAAATTTAGTAAAGATCCGTTTAATTAAATACAAAGTCTTCAAAGGTGATGAACTCAGGGAAATTTAGCTAGTCAAGTTACAGACGAAGCTAAGCCCCGCCTCCAGCATACTTTGTGATTGGTTGACGCCATTCACGGCGGCAATCTTGAAATTGTCTTAGAGATTAGCAATTTTCTAAATTAATAATTCAGGTATAAATAAAGAGTTTGTTTCTCAAAAATTAGTTTTAAAATAAATAGAATTAGTTAGAACATGTAAATTAGGATATAATCATCATATCATAAAATCATTTTCAGTCACCAAAAATTGTATCCATTTAAGCCCATGCAAATAATCGGTACTAACGATTTTGGTAATGAGATTAAAAGTGAACCCCGATTTATGTATTAATTCGCTAAAAGGACGCTATATTGATTCCTAAGCAGACGCTTGACCGGGATGGAAGTATAAAATCCAAGCCGGCTCTCTTTATTTGATTTTGACGTTTCAAAACGTCCAGGAAACATTACTAGGAAGAAGACAACAGATACTGGGTGAGAGAAAACCAATTATATGAACATTTCATGGTTATAAACTTCTATTTCCATCAAAATTAATAACCCAAAAAATCTCATAGTGATCCAAACTTTTGTGTACCAAGGCCTACAACGATGAGACACTTTTGAACTCTCTTTTTAATAATCATCCTCATCATTTAATGTTCTCACTAGATTTAAGTTAGTTAATAGTTAATTTAAGATTTAAATGCAAACTGTAATTAACTGTAGGTGTGGATGGATCCGGCCGAATACCCCTAGCCCGAGATTTGTAATTTAAGTTTAAAATACGAACAAAACCCAACTGAGACTATTATAATTTATTCTTTTAATAACTCAATTTGTATAAATGATGTTGATAATATTTTAATAGAATTTCAAGTGAATTTTATGTATAATTCAGTGATTGAGAATCTCAAGTTAACCAAACTAACATTCAGTGAAGGGATCAGAGACAATAATATATTTTAAAATAATTGTAAAGATTTTGAATTTTATTTGTGAACCATAATTATTTATGTCATTAAAGTTTTCTTTCTTTTATGGTTATTGTGTAAAACATATTTTGGTGCTTATTTCTTACTATAAATTAACCTAAGATTTTAGTTAAATTTTCTAAAGGAGATAATTTTTAATGAATTTAAATCACAGTAAATCAAAGTAACTCTTTATATAGATAAGTAAAGCATTCTTAGATTCAATTAAAATTGATTTAACCAAAGATTTTAACAATATTAAATCAGCTTACCATAGCCTGTACATAAAGTGTGTATATGAAATTGTAGCTTTCAAAATATATCATGTTTTCAGATACCTTTAAAAGACTATAAAGAAGCTAACTTTCATAGTGACCATTTTCCTATCCTCCTAAAAAAGAGTTTTTGAGAGAGCAACACAAAAATGTTGTATAGTCACTCAAATTGATTGATATGTAATTTTAAATAGAACAATTATTAGAGAAAATCTATAAAAACCAGATGTGATGTGGCTTCTATAAAAAATGGCAGCCAATAGAAATTTAAACTATAACTATGTGCCATATTTCTACTTTTACTTAAGCTTAGAAGGTGATTACTTATAAAAATCGCAGTCATTAACAGTGTTGTCTTTTTCAGAGAAACCCTTTTGACATCCTTGACTTACAATGAAACAAAAATATTTTTAATGGTATAGGGATAAAATTTAATTTTAGAATAATATACCATGTGCGACTTTATTGAAAGTTAATTTGAGATAGAAAACAGTAAGTACTGCAAACCTGATCAGGAGTGATAAACATTGATTTTTACATTATTATCCACCATTTTTTGATAGGACCAACTAAACAACATCAGGTCTAAAATACTTAAAAAAAAAAAAATTTAATAAAAGAAGAAAAAAATAGAAACAACCCTTTAAGAGTTAGTTTTATTTTAAAATGTGTTATAAGTCATATGAGGTATTTCCAATATTATTTTGGAATTGTCTTGATATAAGAATATAATAAACCCTTATGCACTAAAATTGAAAATGGTTTGTCCTTAGCTCAAGACATAAACAAATGTCCAATCCATTGTTTCTAAAGATTTCTTGACGAAAACTTTAAAAAAAATTGAATTAAATTTAAAAACCCATTTAAAGTGCATTTGGCAAAAATTTGAGTGAAAATGTTACTGATTGTTAGATGTTACCATTTTATTTCATAAATAATTATATACAATATGCTTTATGAAGAGAAGGTACAGTTAAAAACCTCAAGGACAAAATGCTACGCTTGATTTTCATAGAGCTAACATATTTCTCTGAATAAAACTTAGAAATGATTTAAAATAATGTCATACAATTGGCTAGGTTTGCTACATACTATCACACTGAATGGATACTATCAGTTCCAAACAATGATCGTAAGGTAGAGTTCAGACAAAAGTAAAAAATACATACAAATCAAAACAAACTGTTATAAAAATAGAGGAAGGCTCTCAAAAATTATACATTGCAATATCTGTGATAATCAAACTGTAGATATGTAACATTTAAAGTTAGTAGAGTGCCATGACACTGGTCTCATAGCAGCCCACTGAGTTCAATCTATAGTTAAACAATAGTGACAGAAACAATGCTGAGATTTTAGTACTCACCAGCGAGAACATAGTAGAAATGATTGGTGTTAAGAAAATAGTTGGAAGTAATTTTAAATGGTAGTATGTTAAACCCTATCCTGGTGGTCCACTAAATTTTTAATGTAAAAATTATATTTTTGTCCTTACCAGCACAAATGTTTATTAAGAAAAAGTTAATACGTAACTTTTCAGGGTAGGAAATTTAAGGGATTTATTTATGGGTAATTAGGATTTCCTGGCTGGCCATTTAATGACAAATATATTTAAGCAATGATGGAAACAAACATATATGAACAAAAAATCAAGCATAAATAATATATATAACATAAATTTTATTATAATGAAATACTAATTGCAACTAATTTGCTGGATTACCATACTTTAAATTTCTAAACTAATAAAGTTGAACAGATTGTAACTAACAATAAGTGGTTATAATTTGCATACTCTTCAATGTAATATATATTTGTTTATATTATCCTGTGTAAATTTATATTTAAACTTTAGTTTAAATTACCACAATTAAATGATAAGATAATCATAGTTAAAAATTTTATTTAGTATGTCTAGAGACTATTATAGAATGAAGTTAATAGTTTTTCTTATGTGCTGTGTAATAACAAATGCTTCTGATCTCAATGTTGATTTAGGTTTACTTTTACGTGTATTGGATTTACAAATTTCTAAACAAATAAAACTTCAAGGTGCATTAAATGAAAAAAAGTTATTTCAAGGTCTTGACCTGTACAATAGAACATTGAATTACATAATACAATTAACCAAACAGCATGATGAAAAAGCGAAAATGCCTGGTAAAGAACTGTATAAAAAAGGTGGTCCACAATTTATAAATATAAAACACGACCAAATGAATATTAAATTTAGATTCAATTGGTCACTATCTGACTACCACAATTTACTTGAAAAACTTGATGAAACAAAAGTAATATGGGAAGAATTTATTAAAACTTACTTAAAAAACACCCCATGGTTTTTATATAGCTAAACTGTTACTAGCTATTTTCTTCATTGGAACTTACTTTAAACAGAGGTAATCATCTTCCATGAATTAATAAATTTATTTTCATCCAGGTATGTTTAATTTTTTTTCAATACTTTCACAAATACAATATAACTTTTTTAAGTATCTACTTTCCACCCCACAGAATATACCTAACCCCTCTTAATCAATTTTGTCTTCAATATTTAGTTATTTAAAAAAATTAATAAATCATATTCTCCTATAATATTTATGTATTTGTTTAATGAATTATTTATAACCATTTGTGGTTTTTATTTATAGCAAATTTTTTTACTTAAACAAAACAAAAACATTTATTTTATAACTAACTCTACATAAATGTAATTCTTCATGAATTCTTGATATATATATATATATATATATATATATATATATATATATATATATGATTGTAACAACTTCTCAAATTAGAGTAAAAACACCTTGGCACCTTTTTAATGTCTTTCCAGAAGTCCCACTGTACTTCTTGCAGTTTCTGGAAATTGACTTAGAAGTTTTATATTCACTCACCAGGTGTGCTGCTGTAGTTTCATTTTATGTTGATTCATTCAAATAATAGTTAATACTGTACTTTTCTAAGTTAAAAAAAGAATCATAATAACATTTTCATATTTATGAGTAAATATTAACAAGTTAAGCTTTTATAATACTTTATTTACTAGACATTGTTTGTTATTTTAATAATTGGTTTAAACAAACTTTGATTATATTCAATGTTCACTGTGTTTAGTCTTAAACAAATTTAATTGGAATTATTTAGATGGAACGTCATAATAACTCAAATTAAATAACTCAAAGGTACAAGATATTTTAGTTATGTAGATTATTTTATAAATTCTCTTTATATATTTCATCCATCTCTTAATTTATCTTTGTTTACATTTAGATCAGACATTATTATTTAGCACAACTACCAAATCATAAAGTTTATATATTCAATTGATTTATTTTTTTAATGATATAATTATAGTTGAAACAATAGACACAGAAAATTATTTATATTTCATTGAGGGTTTGGTATGGCCTCAACATTTAAATAATTATGTTTAACAGTTTAATTTTGGTATCTCTTTATGTTGTTACCATCAGTGGCTTTTAATCTTGTCTAACTGAAAAAAATGTAATACAGTACATATCAAAGGTTACAAAATAATATGTAAGTAATATTTATACTTGTATGTATTATTGGTGGCAGTGATAAACAGAGAACATAGACTTGGTAGTGATGTCATAATAATTTCTATAAGTACAAATAAACTAAATATACTAGCACATTTTATGATAATAACAGCACTATTAGAGTCAAAAATATTTAGATAAAGATTTACTTTGAATGAGAGATCATAAATACCGGTACTTCTTTGTTGTAACTATATATATCTTTTCATTTTATAAAGTTTGGATATTTTGAAGAATAAGAAGAATCAATTGTATAATGTATTTTTGACTTTTTCCTTTGACTGAAAACCTATAATATATTTAAACAGAGTTATTGTCTAGAAACTTAACTGGTATCGTATTGCCATTGAGTGAATGGATGATTACACTATAGATGGAATACCACCCAGTACCTATGGTCCTTATAATAAATAGTCTGAATATCTAATAATATTAGCAAATTATTACAATAGAAAACTGATTGAAAAGACAAGGGGCTTGAGATGTGCTTCCTCTTACAGATGTTAAAAGAATAAGATATTAATTTGTATCAGATGCTAGATACTAGTATCAATGTGTAATAGAAACATTAAAATTTGTTACAACCCACCTCTAGATTGTTGTTATCCTTGTATTAATATCTGCACAGGTAGACACTAGCTCATCAAACTCCTTACAACATTCAGAGGGACAAGTGGTTAGTTCTGCTGTTTGGAAATGGTTGGTGGACAAATTCTTTATGGATATCAAAGCATCACAATGCTTCTACAATGGATATTCTAGACTTTAGTCACAAAGAAAAATTATTTATGTGTATCAGCAAATATCCTTTATAATATGTGTCTCTAAATATGTGTACTTTGTAACATTCCACTTCAATTTGACTTTTTTATTTTTAAAAAAGAAGACAAATCTTAGTTATGAATAATAAAAATATATATGTCATGTTAACATTTTCACTATGTTGATATTGATGTATTCTTTCCAACTGAAAATATCAAATCATTACATTTATTAGTTATTAGTGTTTCTTAGTCACTAATGATTGCCTAGTTTATACATTTTTGCTACTATTTTAGTTTTAATAAAGTAATAATATATTGGTTTTTTACTGTATTAAAGTTTTTAAATAACCAACTCTCTGTTTATATAAACAAATAATAAACATAATATTACATTTTACAAGAAAAATATACAAGCATTTCAAGCCATAATTACCTGTTTTATTGTTTCTGTATCCTCATGTCCATGACCTTTTGGATATTTTTTTAAAAATTTTACTTCAGCTCCAGAATACAAACATATCAAAGAACTTAATAAAATTGTAAGAAATGTAAGCATGGGACACTCTCCAACCAGTAATTAATAAAACATTATTCAATATTAATAAATAAATAGGAACTAATAATATGATAATAGAAATAATAAGCATTGTATAATAATAAGTAATTGTAAAGTGTATTTGAACAATCTTCGAATCAAAAATAATAGTAACCTAATGATTACAAACAGTCAGTTTAAAACTATTCAAGTGAAAACATAATTTCAAATTGTGCGCATCAAATAATTCAAACTTTGCAAAAGCCATGCTAGCAGGAAATAAAACCCCGGCGAGATTTCCCATGATCCTCAGCAAGCAGCGTCTTCTAGAAGCGTGGCTTTAGTCAGTCTTTGTCAGGAGTCAGAGTAAGGAAGTCTTTGTCAGGATTCGAGATAGAACAGTCACGTTATGAGGTGACTGGACGGACTCACTTTCAATGTAAAAATGGAGGATTTCAAGTAGTTGTGATATTGAAACAAACTAAAATAACATGGACTGGTTATTCGTGAGTAAAGTGATAAACATAAAAATTAAGTAATCATTGGGAGATCAGTTATAATAGGAAGGAATTGTGAAGAACTTTTAATTTGAACTTTAACATGCTAGATGATTTGTATTTCATAAAAAATGAATCTTAGTTTTAGAAAATTTTCCTGTTGATATAATAATGTTTCTTGTCCGTGATTTAAATAAAAGGAGATTTCTTGTTTTTATAAAGATGTCTGGTAAAGTCATTGTATTTTCCATTGCCACGCTATAGAAATAACTGCTAAGTACGACTAAGAATGAAACCCTGCCTTTAGGTAAAATAAAAATAGTTTTGTAAGAACGCAGACTTGCACACTAAAGTAAATTGATTTTTGACTAAAAGCTCTTAAAGCACAAATTGAATTAATTAATTGATATTGATAATAAGAATTGAATAGGTAAATTCACAAATAAACCTAACTCCACTTACAGAAATAGTTTTGGTTTTTATAAATAATTACAGTTTAATAAATAAGTCGTAGTGTGGATGTTGTATAAAAGATAAAGACAATGGAAGTAGATAAGAGATATAAACAAGTTTCATTTGATATAATAAAACTTTACACCAATCACAGTTAAAACAAACTATACTCATTTAGGTACTTGTGCACGTTACCTCCCTCATGTAGCCTTCTAATTTTTTTGTAAGTTCAAAACTCGAAACATCCTTTTGCAAATATTTATAGGTTGTCATTTGTTTAATGCTATAACATATAAAAAAAACATAACTGCGACTTTTGTTCCCCCCACTGCAATCCATTCCAGGTCAGTCATTCATCGGATCTAGGCCGTGCGACTATGTTGTTATTGATCATGCAACACTGTTATGAGAATAATAGTTTGTATTTATTAGCAGTTTGTATTGTTATTTTGGTGATTTATCAATTTATGTTGGTTTTAAACTGAATGTCATAAGTCTATTTGAATATATCACATAATCTGACCTAACCTAATCTGTTCAAGATTTTGGTAAACAAAAATGTAGATTAGATTTGTGGTAGCAAGAATCCCCACAATAGGTAGGTTAGGTGTTTATATCTAAGGAAAATTATGGAAAAGAATTGTAATATTTATTTGGCACAACAATATATAATGGCTATAAAAGAGAAATAATAGATAATATTTTAATAAAATAAATGAATCTAAATGTACGCTTGTAAACAGTAAGCCCCAGTAACTGTGATGGGTTCCTCGCTGCTGGCTCCGACTTATTAGAGTTCCAGGGTGATGGTGTGTCTCTGGTTATCTGTTGAGGTCCTTATGCACTCATTGCTGTGAGTTCAAATGTTTGTCAAGAGGTTGATACGGCAGGCAGTGTAAGTCCCTCAAAAATTAGCTCTGGTGAGAAAATAAAGGTAAACTGTTTATAATTAATTAAACTATCTTTTATTACCTCATTTTATTTTACACATGCTCTATTAACTCGTGCTACATACTTAAGGGGATAATAGCAAGAACACAGAGGTATGCCTCTACTCATGGTTCTAGCCAGACTCTCCTCCTTTAGGTCTGTTGCAAAAGCATCAGCCTCAAAACGTCCCTCCCTCCTTCTTTTCTAAAATCATGACTGCTGGATTTCCCAATACACCCTGTTCAGTGTATAAAGTATAAAGAGCCTTGATGTACTTTCCTGTTATTATGTAAATGTATGTTATAATATTATATAAATGTTTAGATGTTTGTCTAAAATGCAGAGTACCTGTCATGTAAGAATGTGTAACATATGTAGCTGTGTAGGTTGAGAATATTCTTGGTAAAATATTAAGAATCTCTAAAGATAGAAGTCGAGAACATTATAAACTAAAAAGTATTGTATAAATTGTTAAATATATCCGACGAAATATAATAGGTCAAACAATAAGAATATCAAGACATGAGCAAAAAATCACTTTCCCCACTTAAAATATAATGATAAATCAACCATTGCTAAACAATTGGCTTATTCAGCTACACTTACTGGTAGGTATTAGTGGAGCCGAATGACACTAAACGGAGTGTGTTAAGTGACATCACTTCCCTTAACAGTTTCTTCTACTGTAAATCAGCAGCATATCACCTACCACAGCGACAGATAAAACAATAACCTATAAAATGATAAGCTTTTTATACCCTAAAATTTTCCAATATTTTATTATTCCTTTGTATGATTAAGTTTATTCTGGCATTTTCAACAGCATTAACATTAAGTTCTAATCTCAAATCAAATTAACTAAATAAATTATTTCATCAGCCATTAGTCTTATTTATTTACACCGATTGTAAGCATGGGACATCTCCAACCAAATAAAAATATAAATTAATAATATTTTAAGCAATTAACCAATTAGATTAATAATATTAATAATTAGGAAGCTCACATAAAAAATTAAAATAATTAATAACAAGCATAAAAACTTTAATCAAAAAACATTTAAAACAAATTATTAAAATCCATAAATTAAATTAAGCGCTATATATCAATACAATGTACACCCTCTAGGGTAAAATTGACAAAAGTGCGTGTTTCACAACTCAAAACGAATGGTGCAATTACAAACGGAAAACATAACAATTCTAGGAATTTGTCCAATGCTCGCCATGCTTAGCAGTGGGCGTGCCGTTTCGGATACACAACCAAAGCTCTTCTTCCAACTTGGCTTTCATAGAGGGTGGACGTGCCTGCTGAACGCTCTGCGTTCCAACAATTATAGAACGATTCAAGGCATGAGTTGTTAATAATTTTATATACAGTAAAATGTTTGTTTTTAAAGAAAAAGGTTGTTACTATCGAATAGGTTTTGGACACGAGAGGAGTGAGTAGAATTTATCATAATTATGTGAACTTAAAGAAATCAAGTGTTAGAAATTTGGACGGTGAACCAGACTTTAATATGTAAGCTTTACATGTGAGTTTAAAAACATATATATATTTTTTATTATTGTAATGATCGTATATCTAGCATAGTATGTGAAATAACAAAAATGTTTTATTCAAATTATAAACCAAAAGATTCTGACTATAAAAGAAAGATTTTAATTAACAAACATGAGTGAGTAAATTTTTATTGAGTATATCCTAGCATTCACGTGTCACGGAAATCTGCCTGGTAAGTACAGATTGGAGCCTGAACTCTGAATCCTTTTATTTAAAATTTGAAATTGATGCAATAATTAATAAATTCACAGACTAAGTAATTAACGTTTGATATTTTTAAAGAAATTGACTTATAAAACTCTTACACGATACAACATTTAAATTTTGATAGTTAGGTTACCGCTACAATCTATTAATCCATTCAGCCCCACAGCTCCACAATCCCCAGATCTCACACCTATTGATTTCTTTCTGTGGGGACATATGAAACAATTGGTATATGCAACTCCTGTAACTGATGCTCTGGATCTTGTAGCAAGAATCGTTAAAGCTGCTGCAACCATTCAAGAAAGTGATGTTTTCAAAAAAGTCAGAGAGTCACCCTTAAAGCGCTTTCAACTCTGCAACGAAGTTCGAGCACGCCATTTTGAGCAACGATTATAAAAAATCTAATAACCCTCTGTTCAATAAGTCACTTAATAGACATTGACACCACTTTACTTGTAATCAGCTGTTTTTATTGTTTGTTCTTTCTAATGGACGTTTTAATAACCATGGTAACCCATGTTAACCAAAATGTAATTTTCTTAGTTATACTTCAGTCAATAAGAATAAATTATACACCATTTTATTTGTCTTAAAATTGTCTAACTTTTTTGTGTCTTAACATTTTTTGATAAAATTTGTAGTTTATTAATTATTTAACTTTGAATATTTTGAACTGCCGCCATCTTGAAACGCAAAGTTGTATGAAAACGAAATTTTATTGGTATTTATAAACTACCTACAGTAACAATCATACCAAGTATCATGATTTTCCCTCAAATAGGTTCAAAGATATTAATGTTTAAAAAAAAAAACATACAGACGGATAGACCGAAAACGGAATGAGATAGGACACATTTTATATTACATTTTTTGTTTCTTTTGGCATGCTGAATAACGTGACAAAGTTTGTTCATATGGTTGCAAGACACCCTGTATATATATAATAATATATATACATATATATATATATATATATATATATATATATATATGTGTGTGTGTGTGTGTTATTTAGAATAATGTAGGGCATTTGTTAACACATTACTATTTAGAAATTTGTAAAACAGGTTTATGCCACGACTTTTTCCCTCATTCTGTATAAATATGAGGCATCACATAGTACGAGTTAAAGTTAGATTATTGTATCTCATTGAAGATGTGATAATACATGGTTGAAACACATTATGGTTGAAACACATTAAAGTTAATATAAATATATCGTTTGTGAAACATTTTGTTCAAAATTTATTTTAATTTTTAAAATCTCACAAGTCTAGCTCAATATTTATGTACAGTATGTGATAATGAAATATTAGAACTAGTTTTTAACAATAAAAAACAAAAATGTGTTTCATATACTGAAAAAATTAAAATAATTCGGGACAAGTGATTTGAAATGATTATTCGATAAAGTTGGGCGCCATTTTGTAATATTTTATTACAAAAAATAAAAATTTAATTATAAAAATTATTACTCTTGAAGAGAGTGTAACTTATCTCTGAGGTCGTAAGTTCTTTTAAAAAAAGTGTACTAAGTAAAATATTGAATAAAGTACAGAATCCTTATTCTGAAATGTACATTTTATTATTGAAAAACATAATATAACATCAGAATACATATAAGTCAAATAACATCTGTAAAAAATAAAATTACATATATAGCATCCTACATATTTAATTAATCAAAAAATTGTGTTCATTAAAATTTAATTTATTATTATTATTTATGGTTGCAACCTACTTTCAAATTAAATTTTTTTATATATTGAGAAGCTAATATTTTTTTATTTTATATAGTTAATTTCATAAAACTCTATTTCTTTTTAAAAATTAAAATCATCAAAATCATAACTTTAAACAAGGAAAATAGATTTAGAAAATTACACTTGAATAATATATCATTTCTGCTTACAAATAACATGAGACAATTCCATAAACACAATATTAAAATTTCAACAAAAATCACAAGGTTCAATTAATTATATATTTTAGATTATATAAAGAATAGTTTAGGCATGTTATACCAGACATGCATTAATATTTTTAATAGAACTTTTAATTAAAAGCACTTCTTTTCTGGGTTGAAGTCACATGGCGTCGTTTCACTGAAATCACGTCTCCCATTTTAAAATTAACTTTTTTAGTCTTTAACTTCACTTTTAAGAACTTATCAATTGTTTACTTCTTTATTAGTTCAAAACATTATATTCAAATTGTTTGGTTTTTATTTAAAACACAAATAATTAGTCTTTTTTGTACCCGTTTTCTGGGTTACATAATGCACATTGTCCATTGCACAATATTACAAAGTCATTACTTTTCACTTTTGAAAGTTTATTTTTTAGCTAACAGAAACTAACTCATATTATTTTATAACAGTACTTGTAAAACAACTCTTAGTTTCTCAAGACAACACTTTCTTTCTATATTTCCTTTTTTTTTCTTCTTTTTTTTGACGAACATATCTATCCACTGAGCATGCTACCCCTTTCAAGGTTCAGCAGAGACTGATTCTCTTTTGATTTAGGCGGTTAGCCACAGATTTCCTTCCTTGTTGCAGATTACTTTAGACACTATCGTTGCAATTTTCTTACAATTAATTTTTTAACTGTTTTAAATATTAACATACATACAATAAATTTCTCTGATCATTTTGTACTAATTATTTTATTTATTCACCTATTCTTTATTGATTTTATTCAAAAAACAAAATATGTTTCCTGTTTGATGCATTGAGTCCAACATATACCCCATTCTGATCACCAAACTAAAGATGTACACTATTACAATACATTTGTCACCTAAAACCAACCAAATCATTACATTTGTTTATTTGGGAGCACATTAAACCATACACTAGAGGATAAAATGACAAAACATATATAATTATAATTTCTTATGAAGCATCCAACAAATTTGACTTAATATTAATAATGTTGATCCATGTGAAAAAACAACTGATTTTTATATAAACTCACATATAGCTAATGCTCATGTTTCTATAGATGCCAAAACAGAATTCCTTTCTATAGAAGATTTAAAGAGCATTTACTTTCAAAGTAGTACAATTCTGAAAAATTGTACAGATCAAATGCAGATCCGTAATTTGTGATCAAACTATGCAGATCACCTAATAATTAACAACTGCTATAGTTACACAGTTTTTATCATCAACATGAACATTATATCCATGTGTAAAAAGGGATGTTATATGAGTTCATTGTAAGAGTTGAAAGTGTATAAGTTGCCAGCAAAAAATCTTCAAATTTAATAATTAGCCAACTTTTTTTAATGTAAGTATAATACATAACATTCAAATATAATCAATGCACTAAAAAAGGCACAAACCCAAATCATCCCCAAATCATCAAAGTAAGATAAAGGCCAATATGATTTGAAACAATCCCCGTAGTCACTCTCCACTTGTCACAATTTCAGATTGAAACAATGCGTCACATATTTAACCCTTAACTGGTATCATCGGTCTGTGAGACCGCGCCGAAAAATTTACCCTCCAACTACTTCCGCTATAATTTGCTTTTAAAGCATGCGTGGCTCAGTACCTTCCAGTCTGAAGGTCAAGTTTCAACTGTGCAAGTGTAGTTAAGTTTGTGTACGGATTGTGAAAGATATAATGTTTTGATATCGACGAGCGGTCTGAGAGACGTATGATACTTGTTGCGTAACTTTTTGACTATCAATCGACTTTATAAAATTTAAATTCCTTTCTTGACTATTTGATTTTTATTCTGAAACAGTGACATATTAAAATATAATTGTTTGTTTTATAGTTGTACATAGTTTTATACTGTAAATAGTGTAATTTTAAATCATTTTTGGTAAAATGGATACAGACAAGAATCCGAGAGAGCACCCACGCCGTGTTGTGCATAGTACACAACCAGACTTTTTATCCAGATTGGAAGAATTAGTCGACAATGAATTGGAAAGTGAACTAGAAGATTTTGGAAATAGTTATGACAGTGATAACGATCCGGATTACGAGATGGAAAGTGCTCATGATACTGATTCTGAGCAGGAAATTGATAATGAAGAAATTGAAAACGAAAGAGAATCCGAGGAAGAAAATGAATATTTTCCGGGCTAAAATTCAATATTTTGTAAGATGTTTATAAATATGTGATTTGTTTAGCTTATTGAGTGTACCTTTGTCTAATATGTATTAGGATTATTTTTATTTATTACTTTACTATCATTATCAAAATAATAAAAAAGAATAAAAAGTCAACATTTGGGAGTATGTGCAAAATAAATAATATTTAAAAAATATAAAATCAGTAATTTTTGCATTTAGTACTAATAAAAATGTTCATATTATTTTATTATAAAAATATATATTAATTGCGTTAACATTTTATATTGTCTTACCGCCCTTAAAAATAGCGGTCTGTGAGACCCCATGATACCTTAAGTGTTACAAAAAGATATGATACCAGCTAAGGGTTAAATGTGTTTTTATCTCGTCTTGTTTTTGTATTTTGTCATATGTGAGTATGTATGAACAATTTTTAAACCTGTCAACAACCTCCAACTGAAGTGAACATTTTAAATAATTAATGTGATGCTTTTAACTGTTGATCTGATGATGAGTAGGCCTAAATAACCCCAAAACAGCCGTAATTTCAAGATGGAAAGTAATGATGTGTCGAAGTTCTGTCAAGTAACAATAGATACAATATACCTAATATATAATAATAGAGTATATTTTTATTAAGTTGATTGATTCTATTTTACCTGTTGATTTAGGTATGCACTAATATCGTTTGCTGCGGTTCAAACTATTGAACAGCATAAGGTTATGGAGGTTTGACGCTGATTTATGGTGTTGTGATTTTTTTGTATGTTACCTTCTCTCCTGTCTCCATTAGTCGAATATAAAGACATTAAGCAACAATAACATAAACACAAAATAATTCTACTCTAATTTTATTTTGTGCATTTATACAGCTGTATGAAATTCATATAGTATTCTTTGGCTTTTTTAATACTTTGATGCCTACTAATGACATTATTTATTATTATTACCTTACTAATAAATAGGGAATGCTAATAAATGTTGCACAAGTTTTCTTATACACATCAATAACAAAATATTTTATAGTACTTAACAGAAGGGAAACTCTATTGCATTCCTTAATAGAACATTCATTATCATCAGTTGTGTTGAATCTTCACTTGTTTATCATACCATAAGGTGTCCCTTGAATTTACAATTTAATTTTCTTCTAATACTTGTGAACCATCATTAACCTTTACTTGTGATTTGATGTACTAATTTGTATTATTAATCTTCAGACTCTTATTAAAGTTTTAATGAAGTTAGTAAGACTTATTTTATGTAATTACTCCTTTTATTACAACTAAATAAGTTGTGTTATTTTTGAAAAATCAGCTTAGGATGAAAAGTTTGACTATTTTTAGTTTTCTTGTAGTTACAAAAAAACATAAGTTCTATGTAAAAATTATAAAAAATTTAAATCAACATCCCAAACAATAAATCACTTGTGAGATTGATTAAATTATAAAAACAAATTTAAATTAACTTCTTAATTACCGTTTTGTATTGAATTGGTCAGGTATAAGTCCTACATAAAAAACAAATGTAAATTCAACATTATCATAAATAAGTTTAATAATGTATGAAAAATAAGTTTGAGGAAAATTTACTGAGAAACAACACACTGGAGATGATTCTTTTAAAAGACATTTTCCACTCTAGGTGACATATTCTTCAATTAATAATAAAAATATTTTAACTTAATTATTAATTGACAAAAACAAAAATAAATGTGTTTTTAATTATAAAACAGAATAAACAAAATTAATTAATTAAAAAAGTTTAATATTTTCAAAGAGGAGGGGTATACAACAACAAAAATAAGCTGAATGTCACTAAATTTAATAATTATTATGGCTGAGATTTTTTTTCTTTTTCCATTTTTTATTTCCAAGAGACAAGTAACAACAATATTACGCCAAAGATATTAAAATTAATGTATAAAATGAGTTTAATGAAAAGATTGTAGTTAAAGATTGTATTCTGCCCGCTACTTTGTATTTTAAGGACCAGGTACCTATAAATCCTACATCAAAGATGTTCATCAATTTGTTATCAGACCAATAAACGTATGGAAAATTAGTGTTTAAATAAAAATTTAAGTTGTCGTGACCACTAATTAGTTTTTAAGGAACTTGTGAAGGACAATAGTAAATCAAAATATGGGTCGTTCATGAGAAATATGTATAGTATGTCAATATCACATAGTTGTAGAGATGGTGAGTTAGATGAAAAAGGAAGCTGCCCAAAGCAGAACAGGTTGACTAAAAGAAGGTGCATCTAGTTCAATGGACTTGTACTTTAAGGGATCCAGTTCAAGAGCAAAATAAGTTGCATTGACTATGACAAACACATCACAGTCAATTTTATTGCCTTGTTGTTGGATGGGAACCAATGTGGGGTAATAGACCAATTTGGAAACACAGGAATTAGGTACATTTGATTGGTAGTTAGAGAGATATTATTCAGATTGTTATACAATTTACATTGTACTACCAATATAGTAAGTGTATATCAGCACAAATAAATACCCTTTCAAAATATAAGTCTGGCTGTTTTCCACAAAAACCTGAATTTTATTATGTCTGAAAATTTGTTAGCCTCTATAAACTTGAGTATTTGATACCTATATTAATAATATTATACAAGCATTATGATCAACAAAACTTCTTCAATAGTTCTTCAGATTTTGTGCCTATAGAGTATTGATGTAGTTTAATGTCTATTATTAATGTTTGTAATTATGTTTATTTACTATACTATAAACAGTAATGTTACTGTTACACTTGTCTATAATAGCTGATAAAACTGTTTTAAAAACTATTGTTTAAATAAAACCTTGTTGGTCCTCTTATAAGAAGGGGGGGCCTCAAATGGAAGTTTATACTTCATTGGAAAGCTCTACTAATGTAGAAAACAAAGCTGCTAACCTAATTTGGTTTGTCATTCCTTAAAAATTTGGTTTGTCATTCCTTAAAAATTTGGTTTGTCATAAAAATAGTAGCCTATATCTTACTGTGTCAATTTAAGCTTCTTACCCATAGCCAAGAAGCTATATCATTTTATGGCATTTACTTATTCATTTGAAATTTAATAAAGAGATGAAGGGTATTTTAAGAAACCTGGTGTTGTTATTTGTGTCGCACACACACATATTCACCCTTGCCCATGTATGTACACACACACAGTTTCACAATGTCTCTTATGAAACTGGATTTACACTCATTATTTATAAAATATCTTAATTTCTAATTTCAAACCACTACACTGATTTTTAATGTTTAGTGAAAAGAAACACGCTCTTACAATACAAAGTTCTTATTTAGTTACAAATATAAAATGCAGTACAGATATGAGAAAGCCTATTTAGAACTCATTCTATTTTTTATTTTTTTTTTGTCCAAAATTTGCATGACTAAGTACGTAGTTATAACTTAAAAGTAAAAAGTAAAATGACATCAAAGTCATTATAATATACAGCACATATTCTACTTTTGTTTTGATTACTTTTGAATTATTTTTTAAAAATAATTAGAAGAAGCATTTATTCCACGCAATATGATTTGCTGTATTAAATAAGTATAACACAATGTATTCACCTATTCAATATGAAGTAAAAATGAAAAGAGAAAAAATTTGTGTTTGCAAATAATGGAATATATATATGATGAAAAAGTAGTTTTTAGAAATATCTGTACATTTTTGAAATAATTTATAATTTTTATGGTACCAGTACATCTTGGAATTGTGAATATGTTTTCCTACGAACTATTATTATTGTAAAGTAATAAGATTACATTTAACATTGGAAGGTATATTGAACATTTTACCAAGTTACAATTAATTATATAATTATATAATGGTTCTTTTTTACAAATTTACAACAAAGCAAGTTTTTGCCTATAAAAGTCTTACTACTTTATAAACTTGTTTCTGTCTTGATCTTTTTCTTATTTTTTTTAATGAATTTTAGAATTTTTTAGTAAATGAAAAATCATAAAACCGAGATTTAAAGATTATGTTATGAAATATACAATACACATCTTGCTCAACATACTTTGTTGATTTGATAAATTAAACAGTATTAAAAACCTAATGGCGTATGATATATACTAACAGAACACACTTATAAATTTACAAAAAATAAGTTAGCTAAGAAACCAAAGGAAAAACTGAAGCCTTCATATAATTATAAAACAAAACAAAATATTTAGTTTATATCTGGGGCAGAAAGATATTATCTAATGATATGACAATAACACTTATATACAAGCATTTCTATAGCAGTATCTACAGATACTTTATTACAAGATCCAAAGAAAACTTATTTCATTTTAATTATAGTTATTTCATTAATTAGTTCCAAAATTATTTATCATAAAATGTTAGTAAAATGTAGACTATACATTAATTATTTAAGTAATCAATTTTTGTTAAGTCATATTTAGTAAAACATTCTCATCAATTTCTAAAAACTGTACATAAATGATATGAACTACCTGTTACATATTACATTGATGTTCTTTATTTCTAACTATTTTACAAATAAACTGTGTATACAATTTACCTGTGACCTTAGTTTTTAGAAACTATTATATTTATAAGTTAAATTTGGTTTATAAAAAAAAAAAAAATATACAAGTAAAAAAAAGAAGTTTTGAAAAATAACAAGTTTAAAATAAATGTAATTCAATATTTATAGAGTTCTTGGGCGTTGAATATTGTTAATTGTTTCATAAGTTTCTCTAAACTGGGCATAAATTTCTTTTGTTTCAGCAAGTAAATTACGAAGCCTATCAAAAGTTTGCATATCCCAATTAAATGTTTCTCTTAGTAAAGCATCACTATATCTTTTAGTTAAAAATCTTGGACCATTTCTATTGTACACAATTGTAGCTATTTTAAAGACTGTTTCATCATTGTGAACATATTTGTCTGCAATTTCACGTAAAATCTTATTGTATAAATTTATAGATGATAATAGTTCATCACCTTCATGAGAAGCAGGTTCTAGAAGTAACTTTACAATGTATGTATCCACTTCATACAACTTAGGCCTTGCATAACAACATGTAAGAAGTATAGTAAAAGAAAAACAAATAGAGATCTTCATGTTATAATTATTTTGATGAACTCTTATATATTTTATAAAATCATTTACACATAAAAGGAATAATAATAATAATAATAAACTATTCTTATTATAACCAATACAATCATTTTAATTTTTTTTTATGTATTCTATTTGCAACATATAAGTTATATCATTTTAGTGTTTCACTCCAACATTTAATGCTGTGATTGGTGATTATGTGATAAGCAACTCAGATATAAATATGATTACAATTTAAGATTATTCCAGAGTAGAAATTGAAAGCCCATAAACTAGTAAATCTAAATGTTCAGTTCAATTATTGCATTGAATCATTTCAGATGCTTTGTATAACAACATAGGATTAATTGATATATTTGTCTGTTATTTATTTTAGCGTGTACTTAAATTTATCGCCCAAATGTTTCTTAAATATCAAAACTGATAGTGTTTCGTATCAATATGTTATTTGTTGTAGAATATGGGTGTGGGTGAATAATAAATTACCTATTTATACAATTTTTCCACAAATAATTCAATCATTCAAAAGGTAATATCTTACTTTATAAAAATAGTAAATTTTTGAATCAATGTCTCTTTCAGGCTAGTAATAACCACAAAAAACTTATCTAACCTTACTAGTATGGTTTCTAAAATTCTTTAAAAAAAGATAAAATGTTTATCAAATATTTCTAATTTATTTTAAACTAAAGGACATAATAAAAACAAAATATTTTTATACAATGTGTAATTTAAAACCGTATATAGGCCTAAATTAATTTCTCCTTTAAAACTGTTGAATTGCGTTAATGACTTATTTAACACTTAATTAACCGTATCACCGGTGTTTGAGACCGGACAGAAATTTTGACTCTACGAAATTGGCACACTTGATTTTTCGACTGATTTCTCCCGCTCAGTAGCTGTCAAATAGCTTCTGGCTAATAGTTATTTTTAGCCTTCAGTTGGCCTTGAGCGTTCCGCGTTTAGCAGTGTTTTATTGTTTTTGTCACGGTCTCCTGTACTGGACGATATGCTTAGTATTTGGCGAGTCCTGGCGTGCAATACCGGATGATACACATTACGTTTGAAATTTTATGGGTGTAGCCTATCAACCAGTGTACATATCATTGTACACAGTGTTTGTTTTTGGGTTCCCTATCTATTTTGTGTTTGACTTGGCTTATTCCCAGTATATAAGAGTGAATGACACTGACTTCAATGATCATATTTTGGAACTCCTTTACAACAACATAGAGGAAGAAAGTGATGAAGATGTGGATGATTCGGTCAACATCTTGATTATTTGGTTTCTGATGCTGACAGGTAAACTAGTGACGGGAGTAGTTTAGATGATGAACCCTGAATAGAGGATGAAGATGATATGCATTATATTGTTGAAAATTTTGTTCTTCCGGAGGGGGAGTCTGAATTCTTTTGGGGTAAAGATGACAGTATTTGGTGCAAGAGAGAAGAAAACAAACAAAGACGAACTCCCCAACACAATATTCTGAGAGGACCACTTCCCGGCCCAAAAAGAAGGGTTCAAGACTTAGGGCAAGCCCCATCCATTCGAGCAAATCTTGCTGAAGGTACAAACAAAAGTCAGTACAAAGACACTGAAATGTTGGAATTGCGGGCCTTATTAGGCCTAATTATACTGCATTCAGTTACGAGATCTTCCCATGAAAATGTACAATCTATATTTAACAGAGACATCACCAGCAGGCCAATATATAGGGCAACGATGCCAGCAAAAAGGTTTGAAGTGTTGTTGGCATGTTTACGTTTTGATAATGCACGAACTAGGGAACTGAGGAAAATAACTGAACCCGTCACCCTCATTAGTGAAAATTTCAGCAATTCATAAATAATTGTAAAGATTTGTACCTACCTACCTAATGTCACTGTTGATGAAATGTTGGTTCCTTTCCGGGGCCGATGTCCGTTTCGGGTTTAGCCCAAAAATCCAAAAAAAAAGGAATCAAAAAAATGTGTTTGACAGATTTTTCATCTTCATATTCAGTAAATGCCTACATTTACAAAGAAAAAAAACAGCGATGGAATCGGACTGAGTGCTGAAGAAAAATAACTTGGCATACCAACACAATCAGTTATTCGATTGTGCAAGGGGATTGAAAATACAAACAGGAACGTTACAGGTGATCATTATTTTACCTCTATTGAGTGTATTGATGCCCTTGGTGACCGTTTATTTAAGTCGGTACTATGAAAAAACAAAACAGAAGGGAAATTCCCTTAGTTTTTACCATCCCCAAATAGAAAGGTTGGATCAACCCTATATTGATTTGCTGGCTTTACAACTTTGCTTTCTGTTGTGCTAATAAAGAATAAGGCGGTAATCTTGGGGTCATCAATGCACCACAGTATTGAAACAGGGGACAGAAAAAACAAACCTGAAATTGTGTGTTACCACAATAAAACCAAAGCAGGGGTGGACTTGCCGGATATGAAATGTGCTATATATTCGTCCAGTCGGAGAACAAGAAGATGGCCCCTAGCAAACTTCTATCAAATGTTAGATATTAGTTGCGTCAACTCCTTTATCTTGTATCTTGCATTTTGAGGTAATTCCCTTATCACTAGTTAGATATTCGTACAAGACCTGTCCATGAAACTCATAAAGCCACATATGGACATACGCCTAGAAATATCAAATCTACCACGTGACATCAGGGCTGCCATACAAAAGTTTGTTGGGAACCAAGAACTTCAAAACCAAAATGGCTGCATCCCAAGTGTCAAACTGGAAAAAAAGGAAAACATGCTCCAAGTGTCCACCAGCAAAGGAGAGGAAGACAAACTATAAATGCATAAATTGTGACCAATCAATCTGCCCGGAATGCAGCTGGATAGTGTGCACTTCTTGTGCTACAAAGATATGACTTTTAGACTAACGAAAGTGTTGTTGAAAGAATTGATACAAATTTTCCATTTCACTGATGTAGCATTTTAACATCACTAATTTGATATTTACTAGAAATTGTTTTGAAAATAAATAAACAAATACCTAGTGTTTTTTATCGAAAACTTTTTTCCCCTCCATTTCCATATATATATGGTATATATATATATATATATATATATATATATATACAGATTATTTACAAAATGGTACAAATTTAAAAAAATTAAAGCCCTGTAATGCCAAATTTTCATTCACACATACATATATATGACCTAAATTGAAATAAATCTTGAGATTCAAGTGAAAAAAAAAAACTTAAATGGAGAAAACAAGTCCGGTCTGAGAGACTGGATGATACTGTTAGTAAATGAAAATTCATGATAAGGTTAAATGTTAATGAAAGTTTCATTACAAACCAAGTTTATATCTCACTTTCTACATAAAAAGAAAGTATACTACCCTGATAGTGAATGAAATCAATGCCTAGTTATCATTAAGAACTTGATCATTTTTTTTCACTAAAATTAGTAAAGAACCAAAATAATGTTATGTTTGAATCCAATAAATATATTGTCTAGATAAAAGGAAAGGAAGGAAATGTATTGTATTAAAATAAGTTGTTAATGTTATCAAACTATTAAGGAAAATATGTCCGAAATTTTTGAATTAAATATCCTCAAAAAGACATTTAACGTTTTAAACTAATTGTGATATTGATTATGAATTTTTATTGTGAACTCTGTTTTAGAAAATGTTCATAATCTATTTCTTTTTATGTTTTGTTATACAAGTTGGTTATTATTAAAAAAAAATAATAAAATCATATCAAAAGTTAATAATTTTAGAATTTTTTGATTCTGGATTAATGAAAAACATTTTACACAATCGAGATGGATGCAAATATTGTAGACAGTATCACGTGTAAAAAGCATGTAAATAATTAAATTTGGGCATAATTATTGTTCTCTACCCACTCTTACAGTGCGGGTTTACAGACTTCTTTAAATTGTCAGCAATGTAAAGAATTTTTAACAATAATAATTAGCTGTATAGATTTAACTTTAAAATATGACAAGATATGCATGTGATAGAATCAGTGCATATTTCAGTGTAGATGGTTTGTATAGTTAGAGACTTGTTTAAATTGACAGCAATGTAAATAATCTTAAACAATTATAATGAGCTATATAAAATTAACTTTAAATTATGACGAGAGGTGAAAATGATAGGATCGGTGCAGATTTCATACTAAAGGGTTTCTGTATTTACACACTTGTTTAATTTGTCATCAATGTAAATAATCTTCAACAATAATAATTAGGTATATAAATTTAACTTTAAAATATGACGAGAGATGCAAATGATAGGATCAAAGCTCATTTTATAGTAAAACTTTGTATATTTACAGACTTGTTTAAATTGTCAGAAATGTAAATAATCTTCAACAAAAATAATAAAATATATGAATTATTTAACTTTAAATTATGATTATAGATGCAAGTGATAGTATCAGTGCATATTTCATAGTAGAGTGTTTGTATATTAACAGACTTGTTTAAATTGTCAGCAATGTAAATTGGCTTCAAAAATAATAATAATAAGCGATATAATTTCATTTTTAATTATGATGAGAGATGCAAGTGATAAGATCGGTGCAGATGTCATACTAGACTATTTGTATATTTACAGACTTGTTTAAATTATCATAAATGTAAATAATCTTCAACAATAATAATTAGCTATATAAATTTAACTTTAATATATGACGAGAGATGCAAGTGATTGGATCTGTGCACATTTCATAGTTGAGGGTATGTAAATTACAGACTAGTTTAAATTGTTAGCAATGTAAATTATCTTTTAAATTGATCTAAAAATTATAACAAGAGATGGAAGTGATAGGCTCTGTGTACATTTCATAGTAGAAGGATTGCATATTTATTGATTTTTTAAAAATTGTCAGAAATGTAAATATTTATCAATAATTTTAAGAAGCTTTATAGATAAAATCCTACAACTGGCAAGTATCCACATTCGACCCACATTCCCGAACTAGTTGGCTATAAAACACGTTTTAGCAATTCAACATTTCGCCCACTTCTTATCACAATAAAAAAAAATAGTGTTGGGATGCTAATGTTCCGTAGATACATTATCATGCAAAAAAATATCACAAAACGTTATAAATAATATTCCAAAAATTGCCGAAGTTGGCATATTTTTGATACGTAACATCAAAGATTTCAACTGTGCGGTTGTGTAAGATTGTAAGTAAAAACGACGCCATTATTTCTCATATGTTCACAAATCTATTTTTCTGTCAAACAGGTCGACAAAAACACTGTTCTGTAGATCACATCTTTCTCTTTCTATCCGTGGTTTACAAATTGTTCTATGTATGTGTCATAGATCGCAAGATATTTCTACTTGACCAAAATAGTAACCTAACGGATCAAATTTCACTTGGCATTCGGAGCAGTTTACTAAATAAGATAATCGATTATTCAATCGATATTTTGTAACCAATCTTTACAGTATGTTGTAGAGAATATTTCATTCGATAAGTTGGTAATACTTGATATAGGCTACACTGGCTACAGTTACATTGTAGTTCTTGTTTTTAACTCAGAATATAGCGGTATAGCCATGTTTGTGAGTATGAGTAAAATGACGTGAGAAAGGCGTAGTGGTATGTGACTTGTGATTAAATTTCTGTTATTGTGAAGGTTTGTTTTTTTAATTTATTATAAATTGGTTATACAAATTACAATATCAGTGTTATTGTTTGTAGAATTTATTGTTCCGAGTGATTGTTATTTTCAGACATCAAATATTGAGGCTATCTAGAGATAGAGGTTATGTTATTATTTGGTCTTGTTTCTTAGCAAATTCTTATGTGTTTACATGTAAACATAATTTTGTCTAATGAACATTTTATAAATTGATTATGTTTTTACCAAAATGTATGTAAAATGTCTATAAATTTATATAGGCATATTTATAAATAGAGATAGGTTATGATAGGCCTAGCCTATATCTGGTGTGACCATATTAGCAAGTTTCCATTAGTTTTATATAAAAATAATTTTGTCTATTTTATAAAAATAAAATTTTATAAATTGATTATGTTTTTACCAAAATGTATGCAAAATGTTTATAAATTTATATAGGCCTATCTATAAATTATTTTTTTATTAGTTTATATACCTATTTCTGTGGAATTTTGTCTCCATTACTTTCCAGTTTTTTGGTATTTGACATAACAACTCCAAATTTTTTATATCTAAAAGTTTTTGCATTACACACATAAAATCTATGTATCTTTGTGAGAACATAGGTAATAAAATCTTAGGTTTTGAATAATAATTATATTTTTGAAAATAGTTAGCAAATATTCACTTTTTACGTAAAAATGAACCATGTCTAATGAAAGTTTTATAAATTGATTTTTCTTTTTAGCAACTTTTTCTACAAATATATTACAAATCTGTAGTAATAGTTGAAAAAAATTCAAAATTTTTTTTTCGTATGGTGTACATTACCATTTCTGTGAAATTCTTGCCTGCGTTACTTTCCGATTTTTTGGTATTTGACATAATACCTAGAAATTTTTTACATCTAACATTTTTTTTTTTTTACTACACAGCTAAATTCTATGCACCTTTCTGAATATAATGATATATAGAAGTTGTGTATAAAATATATATTACTATTTTTGGTGAATTTTTGAAAAAAAAGTATCAATTTACTTTTTTTCGTAAAAGATATATATTTTTTTGAAAATGTAACAATTTTTTTCTTTCTTTTTCTAAATATATTCATAAATATTACACAAAACTTTTGTATATCTTGGAAAAAGGTTGTAAGCTATTGATTTTGGATGATACAGGTTTTTCTGAAAAATGTTAACATTATTTTTTGACATACTAACATACTTACTCCAAAACCTTTTCATATAATTTATTTTTATTTATTTTTTTTTAATTATTTTTTTTAAATTTTATTATTATTTTTTTTTACATAGATAAATTCTAAACATCTTTCTGAGAAAAATGATGTCTTACAAGTTAGGTTTTGTATAAAAATAATATTTTAAATTAATTTTTAAACAAAGTGAGTTAAGTGCACCAGATGTAGGGTTGGTTTAAATTATAAAGTGTATGTGGTAGGATCTGTGAAAATTTCATAGTACAAAGTTTGTATATTTACTGACATGTTTAATGCTTGTGTAAAAACTATTTTATTTTGTACATGGTCGTGTTTTGCAAAGATAGTGGTGCAAGTGTTTTTAAGTTTGAAGACAATGTCAAAATCCTGTATAATTTCCGGTTGAAAAATGAATAGAAATACCTGGGAGTAAACTTACTACTTGTACATATACCCTATGTAGTGTAGTGTATCTGTCAGGATAGCTATATTTGCTCGCAGGGAATGCCATGTTTTAAAAATACCATTTATTGTAAAAAAAACGACATAACTAGTATTGGTGTAAATTTATTAGTATAGGTAATAAATATTTTCAAGAAATTTTAAGTCTTATACAAAAGTAGACAATGCATGTACGCTACGCATTTACTTGTTTCCTACAGTAGACAGCTGTGTGTGTGTGTGTTGCGACGGTCTGATGAACCGATCTCAAGGAAGAATTTTCTTCAAAATTCCAAAATTTCAATAAAATAAACCGAAAATAGTAGAATTAAGAATAACAATTTGATTAAGTATAGGGAAAGTTAATGTAACTAGGCAATTCTAAGACAAGATCAGATTGTTCAGACAGGAATAATCAAGTTTTCAGGTCTCAACATGAAAACACCCCATAAGAAATCATGTTAAAATTTCGAAATTCGAAATCAAATATAAAAATAATGTACTTGTAGAGTAATTAAAATCGAATAATAAATAATAATAAAATAAACTTGTAAAGAAAATATTAAAAAAGTTATAGTTGAAAGAAAGAGGGGTAAAACAAAAAACTTTTGTAAATCTAAATTAATTAAAAAACTAAGAGTTAATGTAACTAGGCAATTCTAAGACAAGATCAGATTGTTCACACAGGAATAATCAAGCTTTCTGGTCTCAACATGAAAACACCCCATAAGAATACATGTTAAAATTTCGAAATTCGAAATCAAATATAAAAATAATGTACTTGTAGAATAATTAAAATAGAATAATAAATAATAATAAAATAAACTTGTAAAGTAAATATTAAAAAAGTTATAGTTGAAAGAAAGAGGGGTAAAACAAAAAACTTTTGTAAATCTAAATTAATTAAAAAACTAATAATAGAGTTATATGATCATAAGACCAATAAATAAGAAACATTAACCCAAATAAAAAATTAATTAAACCTAATAAAATAACAAGGATAATAAAAACCGAATATGAAAAAAGTACCATAACTTGAGAAACATAGAAGCCAGGGAAAAGAGGGGAACAGTTTTGAGACTTTTGGAATAGGAGGAACAATAATCAAAAAGAAAATTTAAAAGTTTTCCAAAATTAAGAAAAGTAGAATTGGAAAAATTACGAAATCCTCAAGTCTTCATAACAAGAAAAAAGGTCGCTCAGGTTCAAATAAAGTTTGGACAGAACCAGGAAGAAAGGGGCTTCAAACTGAGCTAATCAAAAAGAAGATCGAGGGAAGCAAACAGGAGTTATGACGAGTTGAAGAAATTGACGGTTCAGAATACAGATTTCCTGTTCAGACGAGAAATCAAGATCGCACACTCACATAGCGTGTCACAAGTAGTGGGGGAGGGCTACCAACAGTCATGCAGAATACAAATAAAACTAATTATTAAAAGTAACTAAAATAAAATAAATAATACATAAAAACAATACAGATAACGACAGAATAATTAAATAAGCCAGAAAGAGTTCAAAAATGTATTAATAAAAATTAAAAAAACAAAATAAATTGAAAATTAAAGAAAGTATAAAATGTTATCGTGGATAGTTTGCATCGTGGACAGCAAAATTTTTGACGAACTGATCTGCAAGAGATCAGCTCGACAGTCTCGTATTAACATCCAGGAGGAAAACACGCTTGTAGTAAGTCTGAAGAGGAAATCGTCGTGAAGAAAAATCGTCAGTGTTCAGTACTTCTCGAGGCCAATTACGATAACCAAAATAAGGGTCGGCCTTAGAAGAAGACAACACTACATCCAGATTCATCTTGCAGTAGACAACTTTAATACGAACTCCGGCAAATATTAAATTAATATTTGTCGTTATCAACACCAAGAAGAAGATTCGAAGGATGCAGGACTTCTGAAGATTCCCCGGAAGAAGACATCACAGGGCGAGTTCTTCAGGGACCACAACAATCTAAAACGGAGGGAGAAAATACCTGCACTACCCAAATTAAAGAAGGTACTGCATAAATCAAGAATATCAATAGGCTATATAAAATCTTTTAAAACTTGAAAAATGAAAAATTTTAAATTTAATCGATAATAAATAATATTTAAAAATAAGTAAGCGAAAAGAAACTATTAATTCAATTAGAGTCATTGCCGTTATTAAAAATTGCAAATCTATTACAAAGCAAACAGATTGGTCAAATATTAGAATAGGAATTAAATTTTTCATGATTATTAGTATAGGCTAAGATATATATTGTGTAGAATTTAAGGATTATAGGATTAGCGTAGAAATAAGTTTGTATCAGGTTGTTTATGGAGGTGACATTTTAAAATCATATGTTCGAATACGGCAACTAAAAATAGTTGTAATGAATCAAGTAGTATTCAACATTTCGATAAATTTGTTCCAGAAAAAATAAATTTGCTATTATTCAACTTTGTTCTCTGTTTTTGAAATATCCTTAATTAAGTGAATTCCAAAATTAAAAAAGAAAGTAAGTGCTCCAACGAAAAAGTTAAAAGTAAAATAAAATATAATTTTAATCTGATGAGATAACAAGAGCTCCAAAAGGCACACCTTTTGAGACAGAGTCTAGAAAATAAATAAAGGTAAGATATATATAGAAATTTAATTTTTTTTTTTATGAAAATGTATTAGCATAAGAATTTAATCAAAATATTAGTATTAAATTTTGTGTAATATATTTAAGAAATTAATAGGGGAGTTAGGGTATAAGCTTCGAAGAGACAAAACCTCTACCTTACTCACTTGTTAAATTGTTGCAAACGGTCGGGGTGGCTTCCTAAATAGAAAGCTGAGTGAAATTGTGGAACCTCAAATTGTGGACATTATAAGTGGTGCCAGAAAGGAGCACTCCAACGAACCCGAGTGAAACAATAGAAACTTAAACCCACTGGCACGTTGAAAATGGTGCCCAGAACGTGGGGCTTCTTCCTAAATTAGACAGCTAACTGAAATCGCATGCCCTGCCGCATTGCAGTGTGTGTGTGTGTGTGTGTGTGTGTGTGTGTGAATTGAATTAGGCCTAGCAGGAATTGGTTGAAATAAAGCTGTATGACAAGTAAATTTGTTGCACCTGAATGTAGACAAAATTCCACACCATTTGTTGAGTATGTATGTCACATCTGAAACTGTGAAGTCACAAAAACTGTGAGGCGCCTGATGATATGCCTCAGAGTTATTTATCTCTCCTCTTGAAATGCAATGAAATCAATTAATCTTAGGCTCTTTCGATTCTGCAGCATTATCACTATCATTTTCCCTGTGGTTAGAAGTATGTTTCGCTTCTTTTTTTATGATCCCATTACGTTGATTGACGTCTTGTCTCTGGTGTTTTGTTAGAGACCCATGTCTCATCATAGATACTAATACAATCCATATGTTGGTGTCCATCTTGATGATAACAAATGAGGAATATCAAAGCAGTTACCATTCGTTGTGTTTTGTGATCATCAGTCGATAATTGAGGAATCCATCTGGCATACATTTTTTTTGTTACTAAGGTAATATGATAATTTCAAGAACTAAAGATCTTGAAATATCAGGGGGAAAAACCTGAAACCCATTTAAAGTTTAATGTCTATTCTCCTGAATTTTGTCGTTAATTTTTTCTTTAAGTTCTTCAGTAATGAGAAATGGCCAACCAAAACGTTTATCATCATCCACATTTGTTCATCCTTTGTTAAACTAATGTACCATTTTCTAACAGAAGCCTCACACTGTCACCACAGTCTTCCTTTATTTGTCTGTAGATTTCAATAAGCCTTCAACATACTTTTTTCACATTAAAAACCAAATGACACTACACACTTCACACTTGGCAGGATTTTCTATTTTGTCACATATTTTAAAAGCACTGGAAAATAGATCATTATAATATCACATTTTCTCACGGACTAAGTTTCTAACAGTTTGGAAGGAGTTCATTGTTACAACAACAATGACTACTGTGCCAGGAGATGATCACCAAGCTCAAATATTCTTTACTTTCTGGATGACCTTTGTATCCAAATACCTCTACTATTCTTCTTTCAGAAGTTCCGATTAAATATTAATACAACTATATTTGATATTTGAATTGAGCTAGAGTTATTTAAACATATTAAATAAAACAAAGAGTCAACATTAATTTTCATTATTAATTATTTACACATTTGTTAGCAATAGAAACAAATTTTGGATAGAATAAAGAAGCAATATTACTTTAGTTACACTTTAAAATTTGTTCAGGGAATAGAAAACAAAATAGTTAAGTAGAACATAAATTATTTAACTTTTTGGATTAAAGTAAAAATATTCTTTAAACAATATGCATACTCCTTTCACTATACAACTGCTTACAACTTTCCCACAAATAACGAGCATCGTCATATGTGTAGTGAAAATAAATTAAGTCCTTTTCACACCAACCAAATTTTATTTTTAACTTGCCATCATCAATAGACTGTAGTAAAAATTTTGGTTTTTTACCAAGAAATTCCTTTGCTGCTTTAATTAAGTTAAGATCACCTTCCAACATATTGTTCCTCAAGTCCCATAGTAAAGCAGTAAACATCTTCAAATCTTCTACCAACTTATTTGCATTAGTTTTAAAATGAAATTCAAGCTTACTAGCTATGGATTTATCCATTGCTACCAACTCCTTACATTGATTATGTAGTACATTTACATTCATTGCAGTAGTGTAGTATATACAAAGATATAACACTGAAAATATTAATTTCATTCTAGTTTCTTTTATTTTATATTGTATTTGTTATGTTGATTAGATGTTTATCATGTTTGAAGAAGCTCTTATCTGGGTTAGTGGGTAAACTATAAAATTATGAAAATATATATTTATATCATTAACTCTTTGAATAGTTTCATTAAACATTAATAAAATGAAATTTATTAAATTATTGAGGCAAGATAAGATAGCAATAGAGCTTCTCTACTTTGACACAAGTCTGTATATGTGTGCCATAATAATCTGAATAGACCATATTATTACCATGATATATCATTACCATCAGCTCATCAATGATAACTTGACTCGATGACGAGTACCCAAGTAAATTATTCTGTATTGAAATTATTTTGTTTTTGTCTGTATATTATTAGAATCTTGGAGATAAACTCTTCAAGATTAATTCCAGTTGCTTTCCCAACTTTTTCAACATGGTTATTTTACCAGAATTTCTTCTGCCGTGTTCCTAATGAATTCAAACATAACCTTTATTTTCACTTTTAATGTACAGTTTCTGTCATCCTTTGAAGTTCATAGTAATTAAACTTTAAATAGTTTAATACTCGTTCAAATTAAAATTATTGTTTTATTAAGTATTAAATATTTATAGTTATTTTTTTACACACGTTAGTGGTACCAGTAGTGAGTAGTAATGAATGAAGACCGGAATTTAAGTTCAAATGGAATTGAAGATGGCTTTGATATTACTGAAATTGTTTCAGAATACTAAAGTGATAATAACTAAAACATGGGTGAATGTTACTATGAGGACTTGGACACAATAAATCTATAAAGGTCGCAGTGCCATTGTCACCCCTATATACAATACCATACTATGAGGACTCGGTTAACGCAGAAATCAGTTAGGAAGAAGATGATATTCAAAAAGAAGACATGTCAGAAGATGAACACTCTGATTATCCATCTATTGAAAAAATAATGACCTGGGAGAAATGTAAGTTGGAGAAGAAAAGGACATAGGTGTAAAAGTAGAGGAGCCATAGTGGAAATGAATTGTGATAAAAATTTAAAAAATATATAAATGGTTAAATGATAGTGGGTTTAAACCACCACCACAGAACACCTCAGCTTCAACCATTAAAATATTTCCATTTATATTTTACTGAAAAGTTACTGTCTAAAATAATAACAGAAACTAATAGATACCATGTATACAAAATGAGAAAAATTATTCTTTCGAAGAAAAGGTCCATGTGGTGGTCATGGAAAGTGGAAACACTAATAGAAATGAATAACACTAATATGACAATCAAAAATAAAGCTGAAATTGATGACTATTTCTCAACAGATTGGGTTGACTATATAATATTGTACATTTTCAGTTTGTTGACCTTGTATAGAAAGAGGGTATGATTAAGGAAAGGCATAGCTGATCTTAAGTAAAAGGGGGGGGTACGTATAGGCAAAGTAACAGCAAGCGGGAATGCGGAAGAAAAATAGTACGTCCAACTATTATTCATAACTTAAAAAAGAAAAAAATTGAAAAGATCTAAATGATAAGAAATAATCAGAGAAATGTATACTATGTTTAGATATAATTAGAGTGATAAGAAATTATTGTAATTAAGAAAAATGTAAATCATGTGCTTTTACCATGCAAGGCTTGGGCGCAAGTAGACGCTGCATCATTCTATGTAGTTCTATCGAAGGAGTGAGTCGCCTATAAAGGCAAGTGATTAAAAAGACAGAAAAAAGTGCAAATATGAAGTACTATCTATCGTTAAAGTAAACAATGTATCGTTTTAATGAACAATGTAGAGTATTGTCAACAAAGTGATTTTTTCCATTAAAATGGTAAAATATGTGCATAACAGAAACCACGTGTTTTTAACTAAAGAACTTGGCTTTACGTATAGAGAAAGCCAAGAGTAAAGTGTTTTATGCAGTATCAAAGTATTACATTAATAAACAATGTTCGAAGGTGTTAATCTAATAACTTTTCAACGATCAAAAGTGTATGTGAAATGAGTTTGAACACTCAATGTCGCTTGCTCAAGGACAGGACGCCGTAAGTAACTACTGATATAAATGAACAGTAAGACGATGTTTCAGTGAAATAAAGTGATTTTTTCTTTTATAAAAAATGTGTCCCACAGTGAGAACGTGTTTGGTAAAGCACGCTGTATATCTATGTATTTATGTTAAGAAAAATGACTGTTAAGTATCCATAGAGTTCTATAAACTTTTGATTTTTATAATTATGCTCTACTTGTTTGATCTTTACAATATGCTGTTTCAAGAGCAACTATAATAAATTGGAATACATAATTTTTTTTATTTGGATTAAAATTTAAATTCAACAATAGAAGCAATGAACGCAATTATTATTATTCTTTTTGAAGGCAAATTGTTATATAAGAGTTTGAAATAATCTTGTTTCAATTAAACCAAGCTCTTATTTTAATAAATTATAATTAAAATTAGATTCTTTTGTTTAATAATCTTTTAGAAAATGACTTTTAATATGATGACATGATTTTAGGTATTTATCTATTGCTATTTAAGTTTTATATGTGTGTATTAAATGCAATATGTTTGTTTTAATAAACAATATGTTCGTTTCATTATAAAAGACTTATACTTTCCATTCAGTATTCCATTAGGAAAACTTTTTCAAAAGAATTCACGCCCCGTAAGATATTAATAATCAAAATTAAATATTTGTTAATTTTGTAATTGCCATGGCGCCCAACTTAAATCAGTAAACATTTTATTTAAAGTAAAATCACCTCACAATTTTTATATTATTACAATCGTCGTACAACGTGTGGCATTTTTATATAAAGTAAAGTCTAGCTTCATTTTTCATACTATTACAACTATCATCCTTTTTTTTAAAGACATATTGTCCAATGAAAGAATCCAGAAGATATTCTGAAACTTTCGGTCCCCCAAAACTGGTCCAGTTTCAGGGACTTTGGCACATTTTGAAAAAGTTCAGAATGTTGTGCTCTACTTGGATAAAAAAATTTAGGGAGTGCTATGCACAAAAGAGCAAAGTTAGTGTCGATGAAAGAACAATGGGATTTAAGGAGAAAATACTGTTAAAAGTATACAACAAAGACAATTTGGGGTATTCAAATTTTTGTTCTCTCAGAATCTAGTTTAGGTTATATTTGTGCACTAGAACCTTATTTTGGAATAGCAATAACAGACAGAATTGAATGGTAGGATTTAAGTGTCATAAGTCGAGTATTTTCACAGTTGGTAACTAAGAATAAGGGAACTTATAGTAAAATAGTCCTGTGAGGAATTACATGAATTTACTGATCGGTTTTACACAAATCTAGATCTATTTGAAGTATTAAATGATATGAAAGTTCATATAACTGAAACAATCATAAGAAACCGAAATGGTGACCAAGTTAGGTCAAAAAGACAAAACAAGCAAAAGGTAAAGATAAAAGAATTAAAAAAGAAGTACCCACAATCAAATTAAAGAAGGGAGAGAAGGAAGACTAAATCTTTCAGAAAAGACGATATATACAATCTATTATTATGGAAGGATTCTAATGATATTACTATGTTGTATAGCAATAGTATATAAACCTTGAGAAATGTGGAAAAAAGGAATTATCAAAGAAGTAATAGAGCTTACGAGCCTACAGTTGTATGTAAGAACAGCCAGTTAATGGGGGGGGGGGGGGTGTTGACATAGTTGACCAGTACATAATATCATACAGCTTTACAAGGAAATCACTTAAGTGGCACAACTCTTATCTGCTTTTACAACATGAATCAAAAGCGGGGAAAGTTTAGACATAGACAATTCAGGAAGGAGCTTATCTATTAATTAGATGTAAATGTTTGAAATTGAAGAGATTTGACAGATCATCATTAGACGAAGAAGTGAGAATGAACCATAACAAAACGAAGGCTTGTTTTGTATGTGGTGATAGAAGTGCTGGTGGTACAAAAATGCACTTAATATTTCTTCAAAACATGCACTAAACAACCTAGTTTGTGTATCTGGAACTTTTGAAAGGTATCATACTAACAAAAAAAAATCAAGGTCTACAAACTTTAAATCAGTTCAATATGTTTTCTGTTTTTATATCAAATTTTCATTCATTTAATATAAACATTGAAACAGTTCAGTATTTTGAAACAGCTCAGTATTTACAATTCAAATAATTAATAAACAAATCCCCAACTTACACAAAAACAGAACTATCCACGGAAGTTGACAACTCAATTTTAACATTGTAAATATAGGAAATATGATTCAGTCCCATCAGAAGGAAATTAATAATAAATATGCAAGGGAAAACCGATGAAACAAAACCTGGCATATTGAAACTTTAATATGTTGACTATTTACCATAAAAAGCCTGAAACATAAACCAAAGCCGTTAAATAAATAAATGAAGGGATAAGTTGACAAACACGATACCAGTGAAAGCAAATATTCCATCACAACACGACCTAGCCAGTACAAATAAGGCATAATAGCGAATTATTCCAAAATATCGAAATGTACTGTATGATGAAGAATTAAATTATCTTTCAAAGTCTTCAAAGGTGATGAACTCAGGGACATTTACCTAGTCAAGTTACAGATGAAGCTAAGCCCCGTCTCCAGCAGTGGCGCCGATAGCGGGCCCGCGAGCTAGGAGGGCCTGCGAGCCTTGACCGGAATTTTTCGGGAAATTTTACAGGGACCCGGACCCACGGCGGGCCCTGCCACACGGGCCCCCCTATCATAACAATATTTTAATGAGTATTGTCAAGAAATTACTAAAATAAGGTAAAATGTCTTCAGACAAGATTGTGCATCGTGCATCCAAAACGGCAATAACCATTATTTTTAGAGAGCAGTATTTATTATTTAATGTCATGATACGAAGTATGTGTATTGTTTACCGTTGGTCGATAAGATTAGTAATGCAGCTATTGCTATGTCGCGCATTGCGGTGACTCACCTGCGCCGGCCGGCGAAAAGATAAACATCCGGGAAAAGATAAACATCGGGAGAGGGGGGCCCGATGAACAAATTTGCGGGGGTCCGCGGGTTCGTATCGCCGCCACTGGTCTCCAGCATGCTTTGTGATTGGTTGACGCAATTCACGGCGGCGATCTTCAAATTGTCTTAGAGATTAGCAATTTTCTAAATTAATAATTCAGGAATTAATAAAGAGTTTGTGTCTCAAAAATTAGTTTTAAATTAAATAGAATTAGTTAGAACATATAAATTAGGATATAATCATCATATCATAAAATCTGTTTCAGTCACCAAAAATTGTATCCATTTAAGCCCATGCTAATAATCGGTACTAACGATTTTGGTAATGAGATTAAAAGTGAACCCTGATTTATGTATTAATTCGCTTAAAGGACGCTATATTCATTCCTAAGCAGACGCTTGACCTGGACGGACGCATAAAATTTAAGCATTGACAAACAATAAAATTTAAGACCAAACCCCACATGGAGTAAGATGGCTAAGGAATCAGAAATGGCAACCACATCGTCCGCCCGCCGAAAAGAAAATGCAAATACGGAACGGGAATTAATTGAAGAAGAGATAGCATTAGGAGAAACGTTTATAGCAAACATCACGACAGAATCCGAGTACGTACGAACGGGAGAAGAAAGAAGAGTCGATGGAACCGAACAACACCCGGAAACAACTGACGAACCGGTACACGCCAACAACCATGATGACAATCCACCGTCACGGATTAATGCTATTTTTTCAAGATTGGAACAACAACGGAAAGAACAGCGTCATGATTTCAGAGAACAGCTTAACCGACACTCACAGGATATCAGGGCGCACATGGACCACTTAGAGGAGGAACTCGGAAGGAGGATTGAGTTTCAGAACCAGTCATTGTGTGGGCAGAGTTATGAGAAGAGTTTCATATGCAGTACAGTGAACTACGGGAGGAGTGCAAGGAACAGAACCAGCAACTCCAACAAGACATGAAGGAGCTCGCGGAACAACAAAGAGAGGACATGCACCACCGGATGAAATCTCAAGATGCTAACCTTCAAGAACTTTGCAACCGTTATACTGATCAGGAGTGTGAACGAGTTAAAAACTCTATGTCCAACATCATCGAGCAAACACAAGATACGATGGCTGAACAGGAACAGAAGATCGTACGAGTAAAAGAGAGACTGACGGAGCATGGAGGGAAGCTCCAGCAACTGGAGAAAGGTCTGCAGGCGAATCAGCGATCATATCAACCGAACATCTACGTGTCCTGCACAGGGTCAACCAACGGAGGATTGGACCTCGCCACACCAAAATTTCACAAGTGTGAGCATAACCATAAAGAACATCTCAGGAAGATATAGCGATACTACGAGCGTCGTAGAGCTACGGACAGTTCACCCGACACTCCAGAGAAGCAGCTATGACATCATGGACACTTGCCTATAGTCTCGAACAGCAAGATGGTTTGCACTAGCCACAACCGACATACGAACATGGGAAGACTTCCAAGAGGCTTTTGAATGAAAGTACTGGAGCAGGGCAGGAAAGTGCAAAGAGGTATACGACAGAGACTAGAGGTGGAATGGTATCGCCCGAATGGAAGACTCAGTAGAGCGGAGTACTTCACCGAAAGAGTGATCACCATGAAACTCATGCAACCACCACTACATGACGAGGAAATAGCTAACTGCCTATCGGAACATTTTAAGGACATCATACAGGACGCAAGGAGAGTCCAAAATATAATAACACTACAAGACTTCGAATTATTACTACAGAGGGAGGATCTAAAAGAACTTCATCAAAGAAGCAAAGAATCAAGCACACCGACATCACCGCGGCGTCGAAATCAACTAATGTTCACTCCACAAACTACCGAAAGGAGAAGAGACTCACAGAACCAACAATTTCGACCATCATATCCTTCGAATTGGAACCATACACCCCCAGTTTTCACTTTCTGACCAAGACCAGGACAGTACGCAGCAAACCCAAGACCACCAGGAATGTACCCAAATAGGAACGGCAACTATTACACCCACACGGTAAATCCTAATAGACAACAGCAAAACAGATAGTTTCAACACCCTAATAGGGAAGGAACAACACCGAACACACAAATAGCCACAACAACAGGACCGGTTAGGGAACGAAGACATGGATATCCAACAAACGAGCAAAGAGAAGTATGCCATGCTGTAGTGGAGAGTATTAGGAACACCAATACTACTGAGCCAGGCAGAAACGAATCGTCTCACCGGGAAAACTAAAGAGCAAGGAGGAACCACCGGCCAAGACAACAACACAACACAAGAACAACTTTCACTACAACACTCTCATCCTGGAACCTTGCCTGTGCTACACTTTGATCTCGGAACAAACTGTCCGAAAAGAGACTACGATAACCAAAATACCTGGAAAATGGTCACGTATAAACATATTACATATATCAGTAATCTATTTTGTGATAAGGAATTTCTATTAGAAGAAGACGACAGAAAACCTGATGATACACCATCACAACAAATATATAAATGCCCTCAGATAGAAGTCAAGATCGGCACATATACGATTTCTGCACTTCTAGACACAGGATCAAACATCAGTTGTTTATCCGAAATTGGTTTCTAGAGCATAAAAAAAGTTTAATTTATCATGAGGAATTACCAGCCACCAATTTATACATTCAGACTGCAGTAGGAGCAAGAAGTAAAAGAATTACAAGGATAAATATGCTGGAAGCCCAGATTAAAAATCAAAATTTTATTTTACAAGCAATTTTAGTACCAAACTTAATAAAACACATTATCATCGAAATGGATTTGGTTAGCATATTAGAGATGGCGATAGACTTCAAAACTAATGAAATAAAAATGAGAATAAATAATGAAATAATAGATTTGAAGTTTGAAGAAGTTACCAGTGAAGGGATTACATGTTTTATCAGCGACGACTACGATAATTACATAAATGAGAATAATGATAACGACGATGATAAGGCAAAGTCATATATATATATATATATATATATATATATATAATACTAATAACGAAGATGAAATAATTAAAATAAATGAAATAATTAATGGAAACGATAATTTAAACTGTAAACAAAGACAACAACTGAAGGAAACTATCACAAAATTCAAACAAAGATTTTCTGAGAACCCAGGTTTATGTAACCACTACAAACACAAACTACAAGTTAAAGAGGACAAGGTATTCAAAGGTCAAAGCTATCCAGTACCAATATTTCAGCAAAGTACATTGGCACAGGAGATAGAAAAGATGATCCAAGATTGAAAAGATGATTGAGCCAAGACATTATTGAGACATTCAACAGCACAATAATTAACCCAATCATCCCAGTACAGAAGAAAACAGGAGAGCTACGTCTATATTTAGATGCAAGGAGGGCTAGCGAAATTATTGAACCGGACTTTGAGAGAAATCAAAATCAGCAGAATTATTGAAAGTTCCACCTATTTCATAATCTGTATTAATTCGCTAAAAGGACGCTATGTTCATTCCTAAGCAGACGCTTGACCCGGACGGACGCATAAAATCCACGCCGGCTCACTTCATTTGATTTTGACTGCTAGAACGCTTCAAAACGTCCAGGAATTATTACTAGGAAGAAGACAACAAATATTGGGTAAGAGAAAACCAATTATACGAACATTTCATGGTTAGAAACTTCTATTTTCATCAAAATTAATAACACAAAAATCTCATAGTGATCCAAACTTTTGTGTACCAAAGCCTACAACGATAAAACACTTTTGAACTCTCTCTTTTAATAATCATCCTCATCTTTTAATGTTCTCACTAGATTTAAGTTAGTTAATAGTTAATTTTAAGATTTAAATGCAAACTGTAATTAACTGTAGGTGTGGATGGATCCAGCCGAGTACCCCTAGCCCGAGATTTGTAATTTAACACGTTAACTGCCACCATAAGAGGGTCCTACGAAATCCCGTAGTGCCGACTTGAATTATTGGTGTATTGTTGCTGATATCGATTTTTTATTGTTACAAAGGCTATTTATTTACATTTTCTTCAATTATTAACAAATATTTGATTAATATCTCAAAAGGACCTACAGACTTGTATAAAAACACAGATAACTTTATTTATTTTTTAATTTCTGAGTTTTTCCTGTGTATTGTCAAAATGTAGGTATGGAAAAAATGTTTGACAGATGTAAATTTTTCAGGCTCTTACAGTAGAATTGTAAAAAAAAAAAAAAAAAAAAAAAATCACACTTTCTAAAGTACAATAAAAGCTCCAAATAGAATAAATTAATGAAAACTCCAGGAAAATATGTTTAATTGTTTGGGGTCAAGAGATGATGAATGTGGACATCTAGATATTCACTGATTTTTGTGTGGATTTTGATATGCCAAAAAATAAGTTGTTGTTTTAAAAAAATGTATAATATTGACCACTGAAAACCAAAATAAGATTCGGGAAGGGAACTATTTTACCATCCAAATGTCACATCTCAAATAAAAAGGAATAAACTAGCCTATAATATTTACAACTATTAAAAATTATCAGAATATGTCAGAAGACCAAAATACAAAGTTTGTATTAAGTAATACATACATACATATTGTAACATCATAATAAATAAACAATATGAATTGATGATGGGTTGATTGATTTGTGGTCAAAAGAAAAGTGAGATCTTAGATGCATGTTATAGCCTAAATGTAATAACCTCAAAATTTGTTCTAGCCTAATAATTTAATTAATTCAAAGATTTTGGAAATTTTAAATAAATAATATAAAGCACATATTATATATAATAACTACAGCTAATTTAAATAAAACTTACTTCCACTTCAAAAACAATAATAACAGTAACTTTACTTAATAAACTAAAATGATTGAATAAGAACGTTTTATTATTCTTTTGTAATTTATTTCATATTTAGATAATTATTTTTATTTCAAATTCAATATAGGCTATATTGTGTATTCGTTAATTTAAATAACAAACTGATTGAATAGGATAAATTAGGTTAGTTTTAGTGTTTACAATAGTAATGTGTGAGTTCGAATTAAAATACTCAGTGCATCCGAGTATCAAAATCCTTGGAAGAGTCCGAGTATTAAAATCCTCGGTTTCGTATTAAAATCCTCGGTTTCGTATTAAAATACTCGGACAAAATCCTCGTAACTAGGATCAAGGGGGAGGTAATGTGCGAGTCACTGCGAGTATCCTCGGACAACGATATTCGTTAGTGTTGTGTCAATTCGAAATAAAATGCTGGGTGTTTCTACTTTGGTTATAATTATTTTGTAAGCTGATTTTTCACTACACATTAATTAAATATTACGATTTTGAGTTACTGTATAATGATTTATATTCGGTAACAAGTTCAATTTAAAATAACAATAATATTCATTTATTTCCACATTAACAAAAATTAAATTAAATTATTATTTAATTGTTATTATTTATATTTAAATTAATATTAATAGGTTACCATCTTTATAAAAAATATAGTAACTTAACTTATTTTAAATAATAACTAAATTATTAATGTTGGTAATAATTGTACTTACGTTAAATTACTGAATTTTTTGTCGAGGCAGGATAACATTTAATTACGTAAGTATTGTTTAAACCACATATTGTTTTAAAAAATAAATACTTGGTGGATCAGTCTCACAGATAAAAAAATAACACGCACACACACACACACTTATATATATATATATATATATATATATATATATATATATATATATACTAACACTACAAGTACAGACTAACACTACAATGAATATAAAAAATATTTGTAATTCGTCTTCTGATTCCCCTGTGTTTGTCAACACAAAGGGTGGGGGGGGGGGCACTGTAGTAGTCTGTAAACAGAGACAGACAGATTATTGAAAGGTTGTATCATAATAAATCTTTGAGCTTGGTTATTCTACAATACTTACAAAAAAATTCGGTTATATTAAACGCAAAAGTGTAGGTTTATCTAAAACGATCTGATTGGTAAAGCTGTGTTACCAATCAGATCGTTTAAAGCCGAATATTGCGATTATCCATTTCACCCGAGTATCAACATCGCTAGTTTACACCGAATTATTACAATAAAGTGGAACAGTGCGAACTGGCAGCGAAAGTTAGAACTATCGTTGAAATCTAGGCAGTGATATATAAAAACATAAATATATAAAAAGTGAATGTGGATGAATTAAAACCTTTTTAAAAACAATTTTAACTACAGATATGTCTACAACCTATAAATAATAATGTAAATATACTATTTAAAATGAATATGAAATGACATTTGAAAAAAAATAATTGATATGTTTGAATGGACGGCCATACCTAAAGCCGATAGCGGAAAATATACCAGTGATGGCGGGACTGCATTGTAGCCCAGGTTGTTGGAAGAAAATAATAAGATAGTTCTTTAAAAAAATTCCATGGAGGCAAGATTAATTTTCGTTGTTCAGCAATTTAAAAAGAAGGATTTTATAGACAAGTTAAATATTTTAATAATACAAACATGTCAGAGGAATGAATGGTGAACTACAAGAGTTATTGCAAGTATTTATAAAGCAGTCTGAGGTAATACCAAAACTTTTAATATCTTCAAGAATAAACATTTAAACAAATTTCAAAATTATTTATTTGGACTTTAGTGGGTATATAGATTTAATTAATATAAAAAGATTTGAACTGTAAAAATTGTTAATATTAATAACAATAAGATGATTTGTATATTTTAAGATAGATGTTTAAAAATGTATGATAAAATTGCACATTTAAAAAAAGCCTGAATCTTAAGACCTGAGATTAAAGAGTAATTTAAAGAATTGAGTTGTTGTTATTTAATAGTTAGCAGTATACTTTAAAGTAAAATTAACGTTCTAGAGCAAGACCCAACTTGACTAATATTAATAATATAATAACTGTGTAAAAAATTTGTTGTTATAATATATAACACTGTTATACAAATTGTTCACAAATAAGATGCTGGTCATCAGAAATGACGGACTTTGTGTGGGTTAAAATTTTTCTTTCTGAGATTTTTCTTTTCGTAGTTCCATTAACCTATATCAGTTCCAGCTTGTATTAGATTCTCAGGCAGAAAAGTTCAAAACACATGCCCATAATAATATTTCTACCATTTAATCTACAAATAATCTCTACCACACTGCTCAAAGTAACTAGACATAAACTATTTATTGAAGGTTGGCACTCATTTTTGGGTTAAGAAGATTTATATTCCCTCATTCTTGAATGTTCCTGAGGATAAATTATCTACCTTACTTTAAACCTAAGAAGAATATTATAATAACCAAATGTACTAAGAATATAACCAAATTATTGAAACCAAACTGTGAAAACATAAGTTTTTATTAATTTATGAAATAATGCATGATACTCTATATGAAATTGTAATTTTATACATGCATTGTTTATACACAGGATTCGATTAAAATTATATTGCTAAGACTCCTTCATTAATAAATAACTCTTTAACAGTTAGATTAAAAAAAGAAAATTATTTTATGGTATATTTGTTCATGTGTTTTTACTATTTCAATAAATTGAAATAAAATTTATTGATTTTTTGCTTGATTTTTTTAAAGTTATTTATTTACAAACTGTTATTAAACACTGTTTAGTCAAAGAGACTTTTAAAATTTTTTAACTGTATATCTTCATCTTCATCTAACTCTGGTATATCCCATTTGTCCCACCAATCTTGGACTTTTTCCTCAGTAATGTTGCTATTCTTCATTTTTTCTTCATCTCTAATGTCAATTGCTTTACGATTATTATAATCACACTTACTACTTTTCCATAACTTTAACACTTCTTGGGATAAATCATGAAAAAATTTAACTTCATAGCTTTCCCATAAGTATACTCTCATTAATAATTTGTCATTAATATTGTCTAATATAAAATTTGGTTTATCCATTTTAAACAGTTTTTCAGCCTGTGGCATAATATCCTTATTGCCTACTCTAATTTCTTTTCTCACTTTGTAGAGTGCTTTCAAGTAATATGTTATATTCTCTCTCAAATATTCACCATTACCTTTGAGTGGGTCTGTAATCATTTTCATAATAGTATTGTCTAGTGTTATCATGCGTTGATACACCTCATTAATTAATTTAATACACAAATAACTATTTATCAATAGAACAACAATTATAAGTTGTGGTTTCATCTCTCAGAATTTAACAGATATAATAATCTCCCATTAATTATTAATTTGTCAATTGTTATTACTTTTATCTTTATATCAACATAATTTGAAAACTGATAGTGGAAATTAATGTAATAAAACAGCTTCTTGCTTGGACTTGTCTTCAGTATATTGAGTTTTACTTATAATTATGACAACAAAGTTATTATGTTTAGTACTAAAAATAAGTATACAATTAAAATTTTTAAACCAATAAGAGTATCGCAAGTATAAAATTGGAAGTTCCTTAAAAAATAATACATAAACTAATATACTCTGTACTCATAAAAAAAAAAAAAAAAAAAAAAAAACAAGACAAAGTTGTACTTTATAAAGTAAAGCATTTATATTATTGGTTTTGATGGTCCTTGAACCGGTTTTTTACCATATTGTAGTGTTGTATATCTTACTTTAATTTTTAACTTAGACTCTGAAATACAGGGTACAAGTAAATGAGAAATAATAAATTTTGTATATCATGCTAGTTCCAAGTCTAACACAATGCAAATGATTTTATTTTCAAAAATAGTTCACAGAGTTGGTTGGTATTTTGGTTGTTCATAAAAAAAGATACTACTTTAATAGTACACAAAACGTGATATGTCTACACTAACCATAAAATATACACCCAACTATAAGTTCCTCAAAAAAAACATGTTAAACAAATTTGACTAACTTTCTATTCTTATACTGTAACTTTTCATCTTTTCATAATTCTTTTTATATATTTAGCCTACATAGCTATATATATACCTACATACTACAACAAAAAAACTCAACACTTTTTTATGAGTTAAACTGTACGCTTCCCCTATCTCTTTTAAATATGCACTAGTCTCAAACCTTGAAATTTTTTCTTTCAGGATCTATTTCCGCAAGAAAATAAATGAAATTTCCATTCCACTAGAAGTTTAGGTTTCTTTAATTTATCTGCCCTGGATTGTATAACTCCTTCAACAGTTTAAGTCACCCCAAACTCCCGGTACCCCCCTTTTTTGTACAATATTTCCAGTAACTATATTTACTTTAACCCTTTTGCTCAGAGAGAACACGATTAATTTTATTTATCTTTTTATCCCTTGGGAGCGTGTCCTTGAGAATACTTTTTTTAAATACAATATAGCTTACTTTTTAAATAATAATACTTCCTGTAAGCATAAAACAAGGTTGTGTGGATAATTATAAAAGACAAGTCTTTGTTTTTGATATTTAGAAATTAACACCCATTTTTAAAATTTTAAGTAAAAGAAACAAAATCAGTTTTCTGACAACAAAATAACTTAATTTTTTTACTTTGATAGCAAATAGGCAATTTATTAAATACAAAAAAAAGTTTACCATTTTACTTTACTCTGTTATTTATGAATTTACTTTCTTTAATCGCTGGACACTAATTTCTCAGTTAACCAGTGGTCCTGGTTTATCATACATTTTACTTACAATATTTATATATATATATATATATATATATATATATATATATATATATATATATATATATATATATATATATAATCCACACACAGATATTAAATTTCTTAGCCTAAACAATTTTCATTAAATTATATTAAATTTTTTATCCCAGGAAAATCAGTAACTTTATTGAATTTAATTTAAACTTTTGACCAACTTTGCCCTAATAAGAAAAGAAATTTAGATGGTTTCTCAAACCTTGACCGCCGTCTTGAAGATCCTGGTAATTTTGATCCTGTATGGTCGAATTGTGTTGGTTCTCTGGTGTCTGGCTGCTGTGATGTTGTTAAGGTTGATCCATTTATCTCTTAGTAAGTTTCAGGTGATATGTTAATTCAAATTAAACACCGGATGTTGAAATTTTCACACTTTTTATGAAAAACACTGATGACTCACTAATCCAACATTTCACTTTCTAAACTTTTGATTCTATTTTCATTTGAATACTTTTCTTTTATCACTGACTCTTTAACATTTTCCAAACAAATTTTATAATTATGAATGTAATTATATTCTTCTTAATTACTTAGATTCACTTTTCTGTCGGGCATAGTAACCCATTACTGCCTTGTAAAAATTTATTTGTGAGAGTCCTGTCGGGCATAGTAACCCCTTATATTCTAGTAAAATTTTAACTTGAGAGTGACTCCTAAGAGCCAGAGCAGCTATATTTATAGCTTGAAACTATCGTATTCTATTACCAATTTTTTCCTTTTTTGGGAATAATACGATAGTTCCTTATTTTCCAATTTATGATGTTACTTTTGCGTTATTTTTATTTCTAGTGCTTATGATATTTATTTATGAGTTATTAACAATTATTCAAGTCCTTTAATCCTTTGTTTGAATTATTTTAATTTAATTTATTTATTATTTTCGTTACTGTAGCTGTCTGTTGGTACAATAACTCCTCCTACTTCTACGTCACGAAGTCCTGGAGTTTGGAACTCTGCAGCTCAAAACTTGCTACTGTATAAATCTCTTTTGTCTTTTCTCTAAACTCTTCTAACAGTTTCTGAGATATTTTCACATTTTCTTAGTCGGCATTTTGTAGTCCTTCGCGTCAGCTTTCACAAGAATTTCGTGTGATGTTTGTCATTTCGCCCGTTCTCCCGCAACGATCGACATAATTTTCAATTTTTATTTTTCACACCTTTAGATTTACAGTTTTGAAACTTCACCGTTTTGTTGAGTTTACGAAAAAAATACACTGATCGTAACGAAGATTGTAACAAAGCTAATTTTGTGAAGTTTTATTGAATGAAGTTGGGCGCCATTTATAATGCCTTGTTTACAAAAACAAATAAAATAAAAATTTATAACTCTAAATGTGAATACTAATTTCTCTTGGGTCGTGAATTATTTTGAAAAAGTGTACTAATAGAATATTGGATAAAAGAATAGAAGTATTTTATTTTGAAATGTACATAATATTTATTAAGATAAAATTATTATTCTAAGAGTACATACCGGTATATAAAACAAAAATATTTGTAAATAGTTACTACAAGTTAAAACATCCTATTAATATTTATTATCTAAAAAACAAAACAAAAAATACAATTTTTTAAAAGACTTTAATTTTATTAAAATTTAATAAATTTTGATTGCAACTTAGTTCTTGAAATAAAATTAATTCAAGTTTTGATATATCAATTTACTTCTAAGATTTATAAAAATATCATTTATGAATTCATATTAAAAATGTTCGATTAAAATTTTGAATGAGAAACATTTCTTATGTTCTAAAAATTTAACATCACATTCTAGATAACATATCATAGACATCAAATAACATTACAAATAACAAATTAAAAGATTCACACAAAACTATAAATAATTAAACAATAGTAGAGATTGGGTCAGTTGAGATCCAACATGGCGGCTGAGCCACGTAACCTCCCCTCCCCCTCCCCTTTGCCCCTCCCACCCCACCCCTGGTCCCTCCCACCCCTCCCACCCACACACCCATCCCGCCCCCACCCACCTCACCCCCTGCCCTTGCCTGTGACGCCATTTTGTTGTTATACCCCTCCCCTTTGCCCCTCCCCCCACCCCTTTCCCTTTGCCCCTCAACCCACCCCTCCCCCCTCACCCCTACCCCTCCCATACCCCTCCCCTCCCCTCCCCTCACCCCTCAACTCCTCTTCTCCACCTCCACTGCCCCGCCTGACACCTGTGACGTAATTAAGAGACACCATTTTGTTGTTTTGCCCCACTTCTTTACCACACTCCTTACCCCTCACCCCCTCCCCTACCCACCATCCGCCTGAGACGTAATTTGCTGCATTTTGATGTTTTGCCCCTCCCCATGCCCACCATTTTTGGACACCTGTGACGTAATGCATTGCTACCAGCCGTCAGACACGGGATTCGAACCTGTGAAGTTCGGATTTGAAGGCAGACACACTACCGACTGAGCTATTGTGCATAGTACACATTGTATATTTAATGCAGTAGTCGTTTGTTCAACGTCGGTTCCAGCACCATTATAGCGACCTGTTGTCGAATTGTTTGAGAGTGCATCCACTGGGGAGGACACATAGTTAAACACAAACGATGGAGGAGGGTCCGTACTGTAAGGCGTACCGAGTTTTTCGCGCGCGTGAAAAACTTGCGTACACCTTACGGTACGGGTCTAGCTCATACCTCAAGGTTAAGGTTGTGTGTGTAAGGTAATAACAAGGGCCAGCACCAGAGGTTCTTCCGTTGTGGGCGTAGCCAATACCCAACGTTTGTACTGACAAGTTGACTCACACGAGATTCTGTGTTTTAGGTGTGTGTGTGTGTGTGTGCGTTTTATTGTGGACGATGTTTGTTTTTGCAACCTATTTACCAACCAAAATATCATGTAAGGAACCTTTTTACCAACCCAAAGATAACATTACCAACCGATTAACCAACCAAAATATACTTTTAACAACCGATTAACCAACCAAAATATCATGTTAGCAACCGATTAACCAACCCATAGATACCACTCACAACCGATTAACCAACCAAAATATATTTTTAGCAACCGATTTGCCAACCCAAACATCCAACCGATATACCTGTTAGCGACCGATGGATTTGCCCGGCCATTTTTACAGTCTTTGCTCCCTTTGGGAGAACCCCCCACCACCACCACCAGAGCGCGTCTGCGTGTGCGTTGAAGTGACAGCATTGGACGAGAAGCGACGGTGCAATTGGAGCATTGTACGAGAAGCGGCGGTGCAAATGGAGCATTGGACAAGAAGCGGCCACGTGACCAAATGGACGAGAATAACTCAGCCCATGTTACGGCCAAATCCCTGGTATGTACCTCTAGGTTACTCTGATGTATACAACAAATCAATATTCAAAAGTAGTGTCCACAGCCGGATGAGGTTACTGGCTACCAGAGTGTAGCACCGGTCACCCAAAGTTAAAACAAGGTGACTCACACAGTTAGAGCTACTTGAAAAGAGCTATGGAGCCAATTTACATTGTTTCCTCGCAAAGTAGGGAGGCGAAAAAATTTCATCCACCACCCGAGAATGTGACGGAAATTGATTGGATAAAAAGAGGCTTTGAATGTTTGGTAGACAAGATGAAAAACTGAACAGACAGACAGACAGACATACATACAGACAGACAGACAGACAGACACACACACACACACACACACAAATTCTGTGATTGTCAAAATAAATTTGATTTCAAGAGTATTTGCTATGGGTAAACATTATTGTACTGGTCACTTGATCTCATGATGATTCTAAAAGTTCAATATTAAAAAATATTCACTTATTTCAAAATAAAAATTGATTTTTCACTCAAAATCTAATTTTCTACAAATTTTAATTAAATGAGGGGTCTAAATGCAAAAGCGGACATGTCCTGTTTGGCAAATTTTTGGTAAACAAAAAAAACTTCTCACACAGAGGTCTTTAATTTTTAAGACAATTTTTTACATACTTTTAAACTTTACAGCATACAAAAATGAATAACTAAAAGAAATTAGGCCTAGAATTACCTGTAATTAAATAATGCATGTGTTTAGATTATACAGACAATAAAATACTTTAGTATAACAATAGAGTGATTAAACATTAGGAATATCTGATTTAATTTAGGTTAAAACTTGAATATCGTATATACAGCTCGGGTATCTCTGAATTATCTGATTATGGTTAACACTTAAGAATAATTTTTGGGTTAAAACTTAAACATAGTCACGGTACTCACTCAACTAGTGAAAAAAATCTGACCTAACCATTATAGTACTTACCCAATCCCAAAAAGTGTAATCCGGCTATGCTATCTTGACATTTCCAAGTACTTACCCAACCTAAGGTAAATCCGTCATCAGACACACCATTATAGTACTTACCCAACCCAAAAGTATAATTACAGCTATCTCAGGATTGTCGATTACTTACCCAACCCAAAATAGAGGTATATCTTTTGTTCAAGGTACTCACCCAACTTGGTCAGAAGAGACCCTACCTAACCATTATATCACTTACTCAATCCAAAAGTGTATAGTCAGCTATACTAGTTCAGGATTGCCAAATACTTTAACCAAACCTGTGTGTATCCACCAATAGACCTAGGCTTTAGCGACTACAATAGAGCAAGGCAAACAAAGAGAGTCTGTATTCTTAATCACGACAATACCCCGCCTAGCTTTACATTCTTCGTCAAAGTTATTGTACAATCCCGGTCTAACACATCCACGTCCTCGCCCTACAGGTACTTTTACTTTAGTACATTCTACTTTAAACGTATCACTAGACTTGAAACCTTCAGCATTGCTCTGAATAATACCACCGAATATTTTCCAGAGCACATCGTAAGTTACATCTGTAGCGGGTCTGAAAGCTACGTACCCAGGCTCGTGATTTTTTACGTTCAAACTAGTCAGTGTAAACCCTAAATGATCTTCGTCAGTCGTATTTTCAGTCATCTGATCGATCAACTCCTCTAGACCACGCTTGATCCATTCAATTTCCTCCACGTCCGACGGTGGTGAATTGAATTTAAAAATGACTTTGGTTCCGTATAGACGAAACTTTTTAACATAAGAATCACAAGTAGAAACAACGTACACAGAAATAATATGAAATTAGCAACAATCAGCAATTGTACTATAAAGACAAGTTTACTCACCAAGTGTTCCAAGTAGAGTGATGGAAATAGTGGGAAGTCGATAGACTTAAATAGCTCCCAGGTAATACGGAAGTTTCAGAATCTTCCATGCTCCACCCATGCCCCGCCTAAGCCACGCCCAAGCCCCGCCCAGACTCCACCCACAGTCTACGATTGCGTGATGGGCGGGGAATTATTGTCTTCCGGAGGTATTATGTGTATTGCAATGTCCATTGTATTGCAATACCGTCAGTAGTTGTGAATTATTCTACTCCGACTTTTATTTTTGTGCAGCTATCTCAGGATTGTCGATTACTTACCCAACCCAAAATAAAGGTAAATTTGTTGTTCAAGGTACTCACCCAACTTGGTCAGAAGAGATCCTACCTAACCGTTATATCACTTACCCAACCCAAAAGTGTATAGTAGACTATGCTATTTCAGGATTGCCAAATACTTTACCTTAACCTGTGTGGAACCGTCAACAGACCTAAGCACTATAATACAGACCCAACCCAAAAATGTATATCCAGTTATGCTATCTCGGGATCGCTAAGTACTTACCCCAGAAGAGATCCGGCCTAACCATTATAGTACTTACCCAACCCAAAAGTGTATATTCTGCTATGCTATTTCAGGATTGCCAACCATCAGCTGTTCCGTTTTTCATCTTGTCCAGCAAACATTCAAAGCCTCTTTTAATCCATTCAATTTCCAACATTCTTCAAGTTCCGGTTCGATTTGAACCAATGGGAACTGGGTAAGTACTATAATGGTTAGGTCAGATTTTTCTTACCTAGTTGAGTGAGTACCGTGACTATATTTAAGTTGTAACCAAAATTTAATCTTAATTTTAACCATATTCAGATAATTCAGAGATATCCGAGCTGTATATACTATATTCAAGTTTTAACCTAAATTTATTCAGATATTCCTAATGTTTAATCACTCTAATGTTTGATGTCTGTATAATCTAAACACAAGCTGACCTTGGAATGGTAGCCAAAACGAGGTAGCCGGAAGCGACGCGTCCCCCCTTTTTACCCATAAGGTTACTCTTACAAAGGTTTGTGAAACTATTAATACTTACAGGATTTGTTTTTGGATTGGGTAAGTACTATGATGAGCCTTCAGAACGCTTCTGACCAAGTTGGGTGAGTACCATGATGACAAATCTACCTTGATTTTGGGTTCGGTAAGTACTTAGCAGTCCCGAGATAGCATAACTGGATATATACATTTTTTGCAATCATTTGCATTGGTAACTTTAGCTGTATGAAGATCTTATAGTTGCTGTAGTCCAGAACTTTCCACATCTTCTATATTCCAGTAGAAAAAGATATTGAGTCGGATCTGGATTGTACCCAGATGTATAAGGCGCAAGCTGCTTTCGCTATTCTTATTGTACGTGGTACAGATGCTACTATAGGCATCTCAAATATTCAAAATCGGGACACCAAAATTCCAAAAGCGTTTTCTACAATCCTTCTTGCTATTGATAGTCTGTAGTTGAATATTTTACAATAAGTATTTAATTACTTTCTCAGGTGTGGTCTCATCAATACAACATCAAAGAAAAAGTTTCATCTCCAAGAAACACGAAATTATTAGGAATATGGAGTTCTTTGTTTTAGGTTTTTAGTTTTAAGGAGCTTCAATCAAAAACCCCGCTATCAGAATATCTACCTTCGGCTCCAACATCAATATACTGGAAGCAATACTTTGCGTCATATACAGCCAAGAGTATTACATTAAACGAATTTTTGTAATTGTAATATCCACTGCCACTAAACATTGGAGCACGAATAGCCACGTGTTTACCTGCTCATATGCATCCTGGGAAATTCCATTTTTCGTTAAAAGCTCTTTCATATCATTCCAATTCTCTTCAGAATCTGGCATCAAGAAAAAACAAAACAATCGGGTAAATAAAAGTATAAAGAAATAAATAGCAAACATAATTGTCTATTAAGTTGGATACAAAAAAGTTGTCTAATATAAGTTACTTACCTTTAAAGTAATACAATAAAGCATTTTAAATCACATCCAAAACCTCGGGAATAAGTAAAATGTGGTGGTGGTATTCTTGGGTATTCTGAATAAGTATTGCAGACTGGCAAACAAATCACCGGTAGCTATAAATCTTAAAGTAGGCTGAAGTTTTGATTCTGCTGGAATTAGTCTTTTCATATTGGTGTCTTTTTTCTGAATTTTTGCTTTCTCTTTATTGATCAAAAACCAAAACAGATTTGGCTCCATCCTAAAAAAGTTTCTGTACCTGTTTTGATCTTCCAAGGGTATCTCCCCGAAAATACTATTGTTGGCACCTCTTTACTCTATTTAATTTACAAAGGTCCTTTCTTAAGTCTAACGGCAGTTTGTTATAAATAATTTCAATATTTTCAAAATAATTAAAATTATCTAGGTAATTATCGAGTTAAACATTCTGCCATATGTGCATAACTTTGACAAATGTCTCATTGATAGCTTTACTAAATATACACAAGTATATTTTGCATAGCTTTTTTTTATTTCCACCAATTAAGTAACACTGCAGAATTTATTTAAGCACAACTAGTTGACTTATGTCTAAATATATTATACCAATAAAGTGTAAATTACATGAACCTTGCCTGTCGGATCACAAAGCACTTTTATTTCAAATACATAAATAAAAAAATAGAATTTATTAAACCTACTTTATATTTAAAATCTAATTCAACGAAGAAAATATTAAAATTTAATTTCTCTTCTAGAAAATAATAAATTTGAACATATAAGTTTTCCTCACTCAGACTTAAACAAAAATGTTTACACCTTTATGGAAGATTTTCATAAATCATTTGAAGAGGCTTTCCCTCCCAAACTAATGAAAATTAGAAATAATACAATGAGACTTCCTTGGACAACACAGGGTATTAAAGTGTCATGTGATAGAAAACTAATGTTATTTGAGATTCAGCACACTCTCTGCTG